>JACEEZ010009558.1:195000-222500 GCA_016584305.1 Chionoecetes opilio | reverse complement strand
CTGGCCCTGCCCAACACTCTTAAGGTTATACATGTCACTACATTTGACGTTGGCTTTCAATGGGAAGTGATGGGTATTAAAAAATATAAGAAAATAAGGAAGCTACAAGAGGCCGCGAGACCTACACGTGGTAGTTCCTGTAAAACTGAATGAGCAGGAAAACTAATGCTGAAGGGTCTAAAAAATTTCAAGCGCACTATTTGACCACCGCTGTTAAGCAGATAAGATAAGATACTTTATGATACAACATGCCACCCTGACGGGTCGCTGTTAAGCAAGCGAGTTATTTACAATGTACGTATAAAAAAATGGTTTTAAGCCATTTCATACAGCTTTTTGACCCCACAGCTGAAACTAAGATTTTTGACAACATAGAAAAACGCAAAAAATATAAACAAAAATAACTGCTACACGAGTGGTACGTACCATCATAATTTCCTCCTTTTCACTACACACAGCACTCGCTAGCATTTGTGTACAATCTTGAAATATTGAACTCTCTTCAAATATATTCAGATTCACTGATTTGCAAATTTTTTACAATCTGCAGACCATGACACAGAGGCACCAGATTCCTTACTGAACCACTGGGTCTCATCTGTATGTCTATCGTCTTATGCACGGCCAAACCCTTCACTGATATGTCCTCGCCCCATTACTCTGTTTAGACGCACACATCGAGATTGTCGGCATTAGCAGCAGCACCAGAAGCAGAACACTGAACACACAAACCCCTGCCGGACTGTGGTACAAAATCACTTTTAACATATCATGAAGACAAAGCGTATAGACAAAACTGGGAAATGTTAACCAGCCACACGAGAAAAGAGCTAGCTGCCATTCACGTAAAGTAAACAAAAAAACTTATTGAGAACAGAACAAAATATCGGTAAACTGATGATTGCAATACTTCAAGAATACAGCCTCCCCTACTTAATATATATTTAAGTAACAGACTTTCAGATTTATACATAAACCTGTCTGTAAATACAAATTGTGGTTTTCATTCATGTTTCAGAAGCATTAGAGGAAAGCCAGTGGTGATTATAGTAAAGTTTTGAACTATACCATTTAAGGTGGGGTAAATATAGTGTTGAGTATTATTGGGTAATAGCTGTACTGTACAAACCTTAAGTTTTAATGCTATGCACGGTATTCAGTATCGGCAAGAGTAATGCTGAACTTACATGCCTTTCAAGTTAAGTAACAACCCCAGAAACCAATTATGTACTAAATAGGGGAGCACATGTACTTATTATCATTGTAGTATTCAATATGATCACAACAAACATACATGCGAACTTTCATATTGGGAACTCCTTATTGCTGCCATAATACCATCCCTCCATCCAGCCAGCCACCAGCCTAAATGCATAAGGAGTAAGTCCACCTTCATTGTTGTTATGGAAAGAAGTCCTGCCAGTGTTATATAAAGTGAGAATCTTAGGCAAACATTACACAACCTGTCTTATTGTCTGCCTCATTATTACTGAGGCTCACACTAACACTGACAGGACTTACATTGCTTCCATAACACACGGCTGCTTCTAAGTATTCGACCACTTTGCCTTTGCCTTTGCTCTCACAAATAATATAATGATGGGACATCGATATTTCCTTAACTCACAGCTGCATTACTTCACAACTACTCGGATTTGGAAGTAAAAGCAGGAATTTTACGGAGTACACACCAGGACCCTCGGCAGAAACCACGTGATACATAAATTCGACGATTGATTTGAACGTAATTTGAAGGTTAACAAGCAACATAAAATTCAGGTTTACATGAAAAAAAATGCTGACTTGACCATTCTGATGAGATTCTAGGGGTGTGTGTGTGTGTGTGTGTGTGTGAAGGGGGTGAGGGGGTGTTGTGTTAGGTGCTCTTGAGTTGACAAAAGGACTGAGCTGTTCCATTTGATTGAAGCGAATGTGCTGTGGCCTTGGAACACTGACACCACTGTTCTCGCCATGTCAGGAGAGAGAGAAGAGAGAGAGAGAAAAGAGAGAGAGAGAGAGATTTAATGCAAAAAAAAAGGGGAAATGTGCCAGACATCAGAGGTCATATGGCACTATGGCAAAGCATAAAAAAGGGAAGGGGTTAGAGAGAAAGTAAACTGAGGGAAGGTGAAAGGAACGGATTGTTACAGCAGGATGGTTAGATCAAGTGAAGGATGTTTATTTGTTGGAGGAAGGAGATTAAAGTACTTAGTATTAAGAAAAATGGGATGAAGCGAAAAAAGGGATGAGAGAGAGAGAGAGAGAGAGAGGTCATAACCACTCCACAAAACCTGCCAATACACACCATCAGCACCTCATCATTACACACATTACAGTATAAAAATATGAAACACAAGAAGAAACCGTGGAAACAAAACTTAATTCATTCTCTCACTACCCAAGACAGATATCTCTCCTAATGGTTGTATGTCAGACCAGCTGCCGGCTATAGTGCAAGACCCTCATCCCTTAATGGACTGTGAGCTCTGTCAGTATATTATTATGAATAGACGAATCATTACTCTGCAAACACAACAATAGAGGACAAGTTAGATAAGCGTTTGTGGCTTATGGCGCCGAGGGAGAGAGCAATACTGAGAGCTCAAAGTCTACTATGTGGCATGAAGCTTGACTACACACTCGTCTTAACCCCCTACCGTCAATAACACTATAGTCGCCACTGCACTAACATCGCCAGGCAAATTTTAAAGGCGAATATTACGAATCTTAGCATCACTTCAGATTTGTATGTGCCACTGAAGACATGTACATAATATAAACTACTGTGCATGCCTCTTCATTGACATATACAAATCTGTAGTGATGCTAAAATCCGTAATATACGGCGCCTGGCGACATTAGTGCAGTGGTGACTATAGTGTTATTGATGGTACGTGTGTGTGGTGTGTGTGTGTGTGTGTGTGTGTGTGTGTGTGTGTGTGTGTTCATACTACTCCAAAAACACTTCATCTCAACCCCTGTATAGACATTCACTCCACAGCCAAAATGACATTAATCTTCTGGCATTTTACCGAATTATTATCATTGAAGTATCTTATATATGCTAGCACGAGTCCGCCCATTTCTTTACCCTATCTAGTATTGGCTTTCCATGTCGAATATCAATAATAACGAGTAATAATAATGATGAGAATGATAACAATAATGATTACGACACTAGCAAACTTGCATGTACATAACTCGCTCAAAATACTCTCTCACACACAACACTTGAACTTAGAGGGAAAAAAAACAAAATATTTGCTAAGGATCGATTAGCAAAGCAATGTGGTACAAATGATGCAGTAAGAAATTCCATACCATATATATACTATATTTTGAAAAGCTGCTATGTTCTTCCTACTCTCAAAAGCTATAGATTCAAAAAGATCACTTGCATACACTAGACTGAGAATGGGGGATGAGACAAGCCACTCATGAGGGAGACTGACCTAGCAGGGGAAGGGGAAGGACTGCAGAACGAGGGCTGGCTTAAGGCCGCTTGCACACGAGCGATTTGTCGTCACCACGCCGTGACGACACTGTTACACGTGATTTGTGGCTCGACTGAGGGACGTCACAGAGTGGCCCGTGTGTAAGGTTACCACGGCAGAGAAACGCCACTACACGCTTCCTCAGTTTCAGCACGGACTATGAGGAGGAAGCTACTCTACCACTTCTGCTTCTGCGACGTCGTCGTCGTCGTCAAATACCCATGTGGATACACATGCTAACTTCCGGGAGTTTGACTTATGGACAATTTCATACCATAATGAACAGTCTAAGAGCAGACAATGCCAAATTCTTTAATTACTTCAGAATGTCACAAGACAGTATCAACCATATTCTTACCTTACTTAAACCCCACCTTCAGAAAGCAAATACAAACATGGAGTATCCCGGCTGAGGATAGACTTGCCATCCCATTAAGGTACGTAAGTACACACCAGCGTCTGGTGAATGACTGGCGGGTCGCAGCTTTGCCCTCCACCGAGCGACCACAAGTGGCCCGTGTGTAACGGTCCAAGCCACAAAGTTACGCCACCTGTGGCGGGGATCCTCGTCTCCTCGCCAGTCGCTCGTGTGAGAGTTCGCTTCAGAAATATGGAAACCTGTGGGAAGCCACCTCCCCGCTACTGCGTGTCGTCACGGCGTGGCGACCACAAATCCCTCGTGTGCAAGCGGCCTAAAAGGGGAATAAGTCAGCTGGTGTTGTTGCTGGAGTCTCAAAGTCTCTCAAGGGGTTATAGAGTAAGGAGGGCAGGGCATTCACACAGTGTTTCACGTGTTGTTGCTACGGTACAATATCACCATCTTGTCATGTAAAAATAAAAGTATTTCACGAACGTAAGCCAGGCTGTGAGTGGTGGGAGAGGAAGGCCACTGCTGCTGCAACGCATTCTCACTTTACATGCAGCCTTCTCCTCACATCTCCCTCCGTGATATACTACAGAAAATCACGGAGTTCGCCTGTACAGTAATGAAGCAATGTCAAGTAGTCACGTGGGTGGGATGGCCGCTACTCTTAAAGTGTTAAAGCTAGAGGTGGCTCACTAGTGCTGGCAGGCAACACACGTGCCAAGTTCGTGCTAAAACTTATAAGGACACTCCAGTAAGTCACGCTACATGAGTGACAGACGTAAGACGTAAGACAACCAATACAAAACGGATACCGTGAGTCTCTACAAAGGGCGGGTCTGACGGCCACACCCAGTCTCGCCGACGCCACTTCCTGTCAACACTGAATATCGCATCAGATTTTCCTCACTAATTTTGTACTTGGAACAATGAATAATATTATAACTACATTAATTCCAGTCTGAGCCGGGCAGACTATTTATGAATACAAAATTCAGTCCCAATAAGCATCAGAACAACGCTTACACGGCTTTCTGCAGCAGTATCTGGAAAACATAACGAACATGAGGCATCTCCGACACTGCCACCTGTGTCATTCTTGAAAGGAGATCTTTCATGTTTCATGAAGAAAAGTTCAGCTTGCCAGACTAATAAAGCACTACAATATGTTATCTACAGCTGACAAGACAGCCTCGCCAGAGCAACCCACTGGCGTCAACAGTACAGAACAGGAAGGCATCATATAGTGGAAAAATAACAAATGTATTCCTAACTAGCACTTTGAAAGTGATTGATGAGTGTTTGAAACACACTAATAAAATAATATGTGATTTTACAATTTACAAAATTAATGGCATGTAGAATACATCAAATATTTTCATACCCTTATATATAGTTATATATCTGTGGCAGCCAGAGGCCTGGGTGCCTAAACTGTGAAACATTTAACTCTTGAGGCATGGCCTAGGGCCACCACTGCTGCTGACACTGGGCTCAGCACACTGCTGTTTGGCATCAATCACATGCGTCACATCACAGACGGGGGTACAGGCACTTGACTGGGGCTCTCGGCCACCACTCTCCATCACATTCACCACCGAGTGTTCACCCGCTGAGCTACGGGGCGAGGGGCAGCCACTCACCTGCAGAGAAGCTTCCTTCCTGGCCAGCAGCGGGGCACTGCCACGGCAGGAGCCACTGGCTGCTGCACTGCTGGCCACGGCAGTGGTGGTAACACTGCTGCTGCTGCTGGCACTGGTGTTGCTGCTGGCACTAGCACTGCTGCTGCTGTTGCATGTGGTGCTAGTGGTGGAGCTGCTCACCGGCATGGAGGCAGGCAGAGGCTGGACAGGTGTAACGCAGCTCTTTTCTGGGCCAGCAGCGGCAGGTCCACCACCACCACCACCACCACCACCACCGCTGCCTCTCTCTGGCGTGACAGTGGCTGCCGAGCTCCCTCTCTGAGTGTTCTGGCCAGTGCAGGCAGTCACTAGGGGTGTTCTGGCCCCCACAATGGCGGTAGCGGTGTCCACCACGCTGCTCACAGGCACACCAGAACTACACATATTTCTCTGAAGCAAGGCAGCTGTACTCTTTTCTGGCCCAGCATCACACACAACACTGCTGAGAGGAGCTTGAGCCACGCTTGCCGCCGTGCACAGAGTCATGTTGGAGCTGCCCGCCACTGTGGGGGCCGAACTGATCACAGGCAATGTTGCAAGTGCTGTGCAACATGGGAGTAAGGCTTCCGCATTTGTAATGGATGAAGTTGCAAGTGTATTTACAGGTGTGCATTACTTGTTGCATTGATGGAGACTGTCACAGCAACTGTTGTGGTATTGGGCACTGTATTGACAACACTGCTGCCGCTGGAGGGTTCTACTGAGGGCAGCCGGTCAGTAGCATTCACAGCATGGGCCGTCTTTTTATTAGTGTCTGCCGATGCAGGCACGGGGTAGGCACTAACTCTGGGGGCGGGGAAGGCCGAGCCGATGGCCAGGGAGGGTGACGGGGCAGTACCGGGAGACCCCCCCGGGGCAGACAAGACAGGACAGGAGGCAAAAGAAGGAATGGTGGTGACAGTTGCCATGTTAGCCAAAGACATGGGCTGGCTGACAAGCGATGTGGTAGAGAAGGGCAGGGTGGACATGGCAAGGGTGGTGCTGGCCACTAATGCACCAGCCAGGCTTGTGAGGGGACTTGTCTTAATACTGTCTGTGTATGTAGTAGGACTGCCGCTTGAGGCGAGTGACAGGTGGAGGCCATGGGGGTAATAGCCACTACAGAAGGTGGTAGCCGGTGCCAAGCTCAGCCCTTTATTGGCCACAGAGATGCCCGGGAATACTGATGATGCCATGAGAGGCATAGAGGCCATGCTGGGCGTTGAAATGGTGCCGTCTGAACGGTTGTGGTGGTTCAATTTAGACTCTCGGCTCCTTTCTGTGTCAGTGGTGGTCTTTCTGAACTCCGGTCTGGAGCCAGATGGTGACCCCTGGTACACCATCTGTGCATCCAGCTGGGACACTTTACCAGTGACTTGTGAACCAAAGACGGGAACAGAATTAATGATAGGTTGTGACTGGAAAACATACGGAGTTGCAGGCTTGAAGGTTTGTGAAGGGAATGACACAGTGGACTGGAGACAGCCAGCTGTTGTGGGCATAACATTACATGAACTCAATTGGTCATTGACGACAGATTTTGGTGGCTGCGGCAAAACAGATTTAGAAAAATCAAAAGAGTTACCAGCAGCTTTTGTTGTCGCTGAGGGTTGAGTTGCTGGTGTTTGTGAAAACACATTTAGTTTACCAATGGGATTCTGTGGACAAAAAGAGCTTCCAGAACTTGATGGCATGGCTGACTGAGACGAAGAAAAAGAAGAACAAAACTGAGGCCAAGACTTGAGAGAAGGGGACGCCTGCTGGGGCAAGGGGGCCATTTTGCCTGCATAGGTAAGTTGTGTTGTGCAGGGTGTGGCGTGTCGCGCAGGAGTGGCGGTGGTGTTGTCTTTGGGAGGCTGGGGCTGAGTGGCCACTGACTGAGCAACAGAGAACTGTTTTGGGGACTGTATCTGTGGCCTGACAGACTGTGCTGAAAGGGCAGGAGGCATGGGCGACTGAGCCGAGGCAGAGGGCATAGGAGACTGTACTGAAGTATGAGGCATAGGAGACTGCAGTGAAATAGGAGGCATAGGAGACTGCAGTGAAATAGGAGGCATGTAAGACTGAGCTGGGGCAGGAGGCATAGGAGATTGTAGTGAAGTAGGAGGCATAGGAGACTGTAGTGAAGTAGGAGGCATAGGAGACTGTAGTGAAATAGGAGGCATAGGAGACTGTAGTGAAATAGGAGGCATGAAGGACTGAGCTGGGGTAGGAGGCATAGGAGACTGTAGTGAAATAGGAGACATAGGAGACTGTGTTTGTGCAGGAGGCATAGGAGACTGTAGTGAAATAGGAGGCATGAAGGACTGAGCTGGGGTAGGAGGCATAGGAGACTGTACTGAAGTAGGAGGCATAGGAGACTGTACTGAAATAGGAGACTGTGTTTGGGCAGGAGGCATAGGAGACTGTAGTGAAATAGGAGGCATGAAGGACTGAGCTGGGGTAGGAGGCATAGGAGACTGTATTGAAGTAGGAGGCATAGGAGACTGTGTTAGGGCAGAAGGCATAGACTGTACTGAAGTAGGAGGCATAGGAGACTGTACTGAAATAGGAGGCATAGGAGACTGCAGTGAAATAGGAGGCATGAAGGAGAGAGCTGGGGTAGGAGGCATAGGAGACTGTACTCGGGCAGGAGTCATAGGAGACTGCAGTGACATAGGAGATTGTGTTCGTGAAGGGGGCTTGGGAGACTGTGAAGGAGCAGGAGGCATGGGAGACTGTACTCGGGCAGGAGTCATAGGAGACTGTACTGAAGTAGTAGGCTTAGGAGACTGTGAAGTAAGCATAGGAGATTGTGTTCGTGAAGGGGGCTTGGGGGACTGGGAAGGCGTAGGGGGCTTGGGAGACAGAGGTGGGGGAAGAGCCTTGGGGGACTGTGGTGGAGCAAGAGGCTTGGGGGACTGAGCAGGGCCAGGGGGCTTAGGGGACTGCACTTGAGTCGGGTGTTTGGGTGACAGTGACGGAGAGTACGGTTTGGGTGACTGTGTGTACGGTCTGGGAGACTGTGCAGGAGCGATAGGCTTGGGAGACTGTGACTGTGATGGTGCAAGAGCCTTTGGGGACTGTGGTGGAACAAGAGCCTTTGGAGATTGCGTGAGAGGCTTGCAGGACTGTGTTGGGACTAGAGGGTTAGGGGACTGTCCTGGAAGAGGTTTTGGGGACTGTGAAGTGGCAAGGAGCTTAGGAGACTGTGCAGGGACAAGACACTTAGGGGACTGAGGCGTGTGTGGCCGTGAGGAAGGGTTTGTGCATAGCTGACGGGGTGAGTGAGGCGGATAAGGCCGAGGAGGCTGGGTGGGTGTTGACGTTCTTGGTGATGGCGGGGTCATGGGTCGAGGTGACAGGGCCTGGTTGGGACCCTGGGAGACATGGGCATCATGGGTAGCTGCAGGGGCAAGTCCGGCATCATCTTGGGGCCTCCGACGTTACGGGAGCTGAGGGGAGAGCGCGGGGGAAGACACGGGGAGAAGAAGGAGTGCGGAGACATGAGACCGATGGCTTCTGGGGTCTGGTAAAAATAGGGATACGTAGGGTAACCGAGGGGCGGGCTGGTGTAGTAAGGCAGAGGCAGGGTGCCGATAGCCCCCGTGAAAGACACACCACTTGAAGGTATGATGCCGATAGCTTGAGAACCAATGGCGAGTTGCTGTTGAGGCTGGGTCTGGATCTGGGACTGTAGTTGTAGTTGGGACTGATGTTGGGTCTGAAGCTGGAACTGTGGCTGGGAATGGGGTTGAATCTGAAGCTGTGGTTGGGACTGATGCTGAAGATTAGGGTGCAATTGTGGTTGATGCTGGTGCTGTGAGATGGGTAGGGACTGATGTTGCGTGTGGGTGTGGGCAAGGGGCTGGGGCTGAAGCTGGGGAAGGGTCAGGGTGCTCACCGTGTTGACTGGGATCTGTGGAGTGAGGCACGGGGTGGAGCAAGGGGCCAGTTTGAGCTGGGTGGAGTGTGAGGTGCTGGCAGTGGCGTTGGTTGTGGTAGCCACGCCAATCCCTGCCGCCTTACTACCACCCTTGTCTGTCCTGCTGGCAATGTTGGCCTCAAACTTGCCAACATTAGTCTGTGTTTGGGCACTTTGGATCCTAACATTCCTGCTTGCATCAACACTGCCACTGCTGTCCAATGACTTTCCACTCTTACTGGACTTGCTATTGTTAGTGTTGGTATTGTTATCATGGCTATTACTTTTACTACTACTATTATTATTATCATTACTATTATTATTATTATTACTATTGCTATTATTGTTGTTGTTGGTGATGTTAACATTATTAGTCTTAATCAGAGTGTTATTGTCTTGTATAATGGTCGTCCCAACAACCTTTGCACTGTGGTTTGTACTTTCCTTGCCGTCACTGGCTGTGGGCACAAGGCTGGGGGCAGCGTCCTTTTTCACAACGGGTGACGCCTGCACAGTGTCCATCACAGCTGCCGGCGTCTCCCCTCGCACCCCCACACCCCTCTCCTGTACTGGTGTCACAGCCATGGCCGAGCCCTGTGGTGTCGTCACCTGAGGGGGGAGGGGCAGCACGGGGGACTGGGGAAGCTGGCTGGTGAGAGCAGCCCCGGCGTCACCACGCACCGTGGCACTGATGGGACCCAGCGTCTTGGGGTCAATCTTGAGGACCATCCCGGCACCGTGCCGCGGAGACCCACCGCCGCCCTGCGCCTCCGCCGAGGCCGTGCGGTTACGTGCCTTGAAGAACTTGTTTGGGCGGGGCGGGTCGTTTGGCCCCTTGCCGGCCTGGGACTTGCCGGCAGCCAGATGCTCTCGAGATATCGTGGGGTTCCAGCTCTTTGGGGGAGTCTTGAGGGTCTTGTAGCCAAAGGAGTGCGAGCCCCGGCGGCAGCCGCCTCCCCCGGCAGTGCTGGCGCCACCACCGGCAGGGCTGCGCACCTCTTTCTTGGTGCTCAGACCATTGTTGCTCAACTTCTGCTCCTTGTTCTTGTCCTCAACGGGCTGCACCTTGGAGGAACCGGCCTTAAGTAGGGGCTTGTTAAGGTTGGCCATGCTGGCTGCAGCAAGGCTGGCCGGGATGTGGCTTGCCCGAGAGCTCTTGCTTCCTTCCTCTTTGGCTTCCTTACAGCTATTTGGTTGTTCCTCAGGAGCATTTGTGTCAGGAAGAATCCCATCAACACTGACTGTGGCCTTGCCTGGCTCCCCATTCATGCTACTCTGCTCCCTGCTGCCTTCCATGGGAACACCAGTCATCGTACCGGTAGAAGTAGTAGTAGTAGTAGTAATAGTAGTGGTGGTGGTGGTTGTGTTGGCAGTCTCAGAAGAGTCTCTCCTTGATGTGCCTCCCACCGGCCTTCTGCTGTCCACCTCTGCAGCCTTCCCCGGCAAGGCAAGTGTTCTGTCACTCTTGTGCAAAAGTTGACACTTATCTCCTCTGTCTTCAGGTTTGTTGGCCACCTTGCCCTGTCCCGGCCAAGCCTTAGTCTTGGCCCTCTTCCTGTCACTGTTCTTGGGGCAGGGGACAGAGGGGAACTCCTCCCCAAGCGAGCCACTCTCGATCTTGGAGAGCAGCTCCCCGGCCTCAGACTCCAGGGAGTTGAGCACACCTTCCACAGTGGTGTCCTTGCCACACACACTCATCACACCGGACTCACTGATCTTCAGCTGCACCTCGCCCCCTTCTTCACCTCCTCCAGAAACCCCATTCTTGCAGGAGCCTTCAGCCTCCCTAGGCACTTGTGGTCCTCTCTTCCCAGCTGCTGCTGCTGCTGCTGCTGGTGGTGGTGGTGGTGGTGGGGCAGTGGGAGGAAGTGGAGGCAGGGGGGCTATCACCTGTGCCCCCACCTGAGGTCCTGTCACGCCCCACTCCCCCCCGGCCCCACACAGCACAGGCAGGCTGGCAGCACCCGGGATTATTGCACATGTAACATTGGTGGGCGCCAGCAGACCCAGCTCCCCCGGCACCAGCGCCACCCCAACACTCACGCCATTGCCGGGCGCCGCAAACACCCCCGGATACCTCACCACGGGCTCCACCGCCCCCACCCGGCCGCTGCCCACCCCACCCATACCCTGCGTCAGCCCTAAGAGTGAATCACAATTTTGTATCACTGGGGAGTCTCTGGGTGGGGCCTCCATAACCCCGACAGCCTTGGACACCTTGGCCGACGGGGACCCCTGGTGGGCGGTGGCGGGCCCTTCACTAGGCCTCCCAGGCTGTC
This sequence comes from Chionoecetes opilio, assembly GCA_016584305.1. Taxonomy (NCBI): domain Eukaryota; kingdom Metazoa; phylum Arthropoda; class Malacostraca; order Decapoda; family Majidae; genus Chionoecetes; species Chionoecetes opilio. Next base: position 210,798 of record JACEEZ010009558.1, on the reverse strand, counting down.
CCAAGGCCTTACTCACACCCCCTTTGCAAGACCTCCTCTCCGCCACAGAGGTAATGGCCCCCATGGCCTGCAGAAGAGGAGCAGTGCTGTAGTCACCAGTGTCCTCAGGTGGCATACACACGGGTGCTCCGTTGCCCACGCTGGGCTCCAGTTTGGGCATGTCCTCACAGGAGTTGTGAGTGTCCGTGTCCGTCACACACACCTCGGGGTCAAGCTTGATCTTTTTGCTCGCCTTCTCATAGATGCGGTAAAGCAAGTGGAGAGGCTCGGTCTGAAGAAGGACAAAGAAGCACATTTATTCTGTATGTTTATAACTGTATGTCATTCCTGCCACTCATAAAGCAACACTTCTATCTTATGTTCTGTATAGGAGAAGGGAACTTGTCTGAAATAGAACTAATAACAGCAGGTACTGAGGAATTATGTATCCTGGAGGGAGGGAGGGTGGGAGGCATAAGAAGAGGAGGAGGAGGAGGAAGCACTGTCAGGGGAGATGAAGCACCAAGAGGAGGGACAGGCACACACTCAAAGAGGAGGAGGAGGAACAGGAAGCACCAGGGGCAGGACAGACACCCACCCTTTGCCATGAGGTGATGTAGGCCACGTCCACCAGCGTGAAGGCGTCGTGCAGGGGGTCCTCCGAGGCGGTGGTGAGGAGGGCCATGGGGTGGGCCGGCCCCACGCCAAACTTGGCCCGGATGAGCCGCTTGAGCTGCGCCACACTCACCCCGGCCGGGCACTGCAGGTACCGCACTCGGCTCTCCACGGATCTCTGCAACGAGGGTCACGCCAAGGATAATACAAGTTACGAGGATAAAAGAACAAGAACAGAAATACAAGAAACAAGAACCAAGGATAAAAGAACAAGAACAAGAAACAAGAACAAGAAAGAATACAAGAACTGAGGATAATACAAGTTACGAGTATCCTTGTTATAGTATCCTTGGTCAGGTCTGATATGTGGAAGCCAGGTAACCAATCTGAATGCTTCTGTTAATTAAGGACAATTACTTTCCTGAAGAAATGTCAGCCTCCATAGTCCCCACATAGCAAGTAGGGCAGCCATGGAAAGTGAGAGCAGAGGGCAGGTCACTACTCACCTGGTGGTAAGAGCGAGTCATCTTGGCGGGGCTGGAGGGTAGGTGGACATGGTTCCTGTACTCAGGGTTGTGTGGGGGGCTGGAGGGGGAGGTGGAGGCGCAGGAGGAGGCAGGGGAGAGGGCCAGGGATACAGGGTCGTCGGGAAGGGTGTAGTATCTGCCCAGGTCGCTTCCCCCGCCCTCGGGTGTGGCCGGGATGCTCTCCGGGTGACTGGTGTAGAATTCCCGCCGTTTGCACATCTCGTCTGGAATGGCAGGTAGTGGCAGGTGTTGAGGGGATGGTGTGGCTACTGTGGTGGTTGTGGTAGTGGTAGTGGTGGTAGTGGTAGCTAGGTTATTTTTGTTTGGAACGGCAGCAAGTGGCAGGAGTTGAGGGGTGGTGTGGTTACTGTGGTGGTTGTTATTGCTGCTGTTGTTGTGGTAGTGGTAGTGTAGTTGGTAGTGGTTCCTGTTGTTGTTGGTGGTGGTCAGGTTATTTTTGTTGTTGTTCCTGTTAATAGTTAATAGTCGCTAAGGGATGAGGGTCGTGGTTAGGAACACTTACCCAAGAAACCATATATTCCCCCCCCCCCCCTTTTTTTTTTTATACATATGGTCTTTGCCCAAACATGTGGGGTGAAACTAACACAAGGCAATTAGAACTAAAGAGCCATTTATATTCCATAGAAACAATGGAATATAAATGGCTCTTGTGTGTGTGTGTGTGTGTGTGCGGTTTGGTTGTATATATTTTTCCTGCTCCTCTCTCATGCCTGCCATTTCACAATTAACATTTTGACAAGTCAGTGCAATGCACTTTTTTAAGTCTGAATTTTGGGCATTAACATGGACTCACTTGGATACAGGCCCGGCACCAGCTTGTAAACAATGTCCTGCAGGGTCTTGTCTGGCCGGATGCTGAGCAGTGGTTTGGTCTTGTGCACCTGGACATCGCAGATTGGACAGAACTTGCTTGACTCCAGGTAGCGGACGATGCAGGTCTTGCAAACTACAATGGGTGAAAACACAATGTACTCAGTCATGAATAGTCGCAAAAAAGCACTAATTGAGCCATGGGGGTAACCAAAATAACCACAAGGCATCACGGCAAAAATATATTTAAATATATAAAAAGTTGAGGAGTCCCTTACAAGTGACAGATAGGAACTGAGGTGATGAGGTGGCAGTAGCCTAGATAAGCTGCCAGGCATTTGACAAACTTAGGTCCTTGAGTATGTGAGACCTAAGGGAGATTGGAGTTCAGGGCTAAAAGTTGTGAGTATTTTACTCGGCGAGTAATTAAATTACATGGCGGGTATAAATTATTTCTCACTCGCCAGTGGCGAGTTTTAAAAAAAAAATTCTACTTGTTAGTGGGGAGTGAGACAGCCCTTCACGAGGCAGCCTCGCACCTCCCACGTGGCTCCAAAGTTTGCCACCCCCCTTGCACGGCCTCATCCTCACACCACGTATCTAGTGGCTATCCAAGCTTGGCTGGTAAAAAAAATTTAAAGTACTCGCCAATGCCTGGTCAATGGCCAACATAAATTGCACACTTTCAGGCCTGGGGTTGCAACCTTCATTGGGATCAAGGTTCAAAGGTAGATCACAACTTTCATGCCCAGCACTACACAATAACACCATCAATAGCAACAGAAAGAATAAAAACCAGTAGTGGCCGAGTCACGCACAGGAGTGGAGGCACTCGACGATGGTGGTGGCGTCCACATAGTAGCCGCCACACAGGATGCACAGCAGGTTTGGGTGCAGCTCCCTCACCCGCAGCCGACGCAGCCCACTCATCCCGCAGCCTGGCGGGGGGACACAGGGAACACAGCATCAGTACTCACCCCTTGAGACCATCATCGGCCGTCTAACCTCATAAATTATACGAGTTAATTAAGCTTTGAGAAATGAGTAAACTAAGCTTTGACAAATAAGTTAATTAAATTTTAATAAATATGAGTTAATTATTAAGCTTTGAGAAATATGAGTAAACTAAGCTTTGAGAAATAAGAGTTAATTAAGCTTTAAGAAATATGAATTAATTAAGCTTTAAGAAATAAGAGTTAATTCAGCTTTGAGAAATACAAGTAAATTAAGCTTTGAGAAAATTGAGTTATTTAAGCTTTGAGAAATATGAGTTAATTAAGATTTGAGAAATAAAAATTTATTAAGCTTTGAGTAATAAAAGATAATTAAGCTCAGAAATATGAGTTGATTAAACTTTGAGAAATATAAGTTAATTAAGCTTTGAGAAATATGAGTTCATTAAGCTTTGAGAAATATGAGTTAATTAAGCTTTGAGAAATATGAGTTGAGCTTTGAGAAATACGAGTTAATTAAGCTTTGAGAAATATGAGTTCATTAAGCTTTGAGAAATATGAGTTAATTCAGCTTTGAGAAATATGAGTTAATTGAGCTTTGAGAAATATGAGTTAATTGAGCTTTGAGAAATATGAGTTAATTAAGCTTTGAGAAATATGAGTTCATTAAGCTTTGAGAAATATGAGTTAATTAAGCTTTGAGAAATGAGTTAATTGAGCTTTGAGAAATTAGTTAATTAAGCTTTGAGAAATATGAGTTAATTAAGCTTTGAGAAATATGAGTTAATTAAGCTTTGAGAAATATGAGTTCATTAAGCTTTGAGAAATATGAGTTAATTGAGCTTTGAGAAATAAGAGTTAATTAAGCTTTGAAAATACGAGTCAATTAAGCTTTGAAAATACGAGTTAATTAAGCTTTGAGAAATACAAGTTAATTAAGCTTTGAAAATACGAGTTAATTAAGCTTTGAGAAATATGAGTAAATTAAGCTTTATGAGAATGGAATTTTTTTAAATCGTTGCCAAAAAATCAAACATAGAGGCATAGACTATAATGATGCCACAAATCCACTGGGTATAGTAAGATTACCCGCTAAAAAAACGGCAAAAAGAAGTATGTAATGGTAAAAATGGACGAGAACTGCGCAGTCATTTTCTGAGACACTGACTACTTTTTCCTTGCCAAAAATGTGTGTTTTTACATATGGAGATAGTTTTATTGGCTAATATTTAGAAGATGACTGTGTCTGGATGCAAGATTTTTTTTTTTTTTTCCTACCGTTTCTATAGGTCAGAATGAGTGTGAAAGTAACAATGAGGTGTTGTGCAAATAAACAAAAAATCATAGGCTAGGTTAGGTTAGTTGGTTAATTTATAGTTTCACCCAACCAACGATTTTCTGATGCGCCTTATGTTTTTCTGGTGTGTTTTTATGTGTTTTGAATGAATCTGCTAACCGTTTCTGTCGCAATTTGTTTTTTTGTTCGGTTGTTTTTTTGTCAAAAATGAAAAAAAAAAAATGAACCTAAACCTAACCTAACTAAACAAAAAATTACTAACCTTTATCTACCTAAAAACCTTTTTTAGTTAGGTTAGGTTTAGGTTAGGTTAGGTATGGGTTAGGTTAGGTATAGGTAAAGGTTAGGTTAGGTTAGGTTTAGGTTCATTTTATTTTATTTTTGTCATTTTTGCCAAAAAAAAAAAAAAATAATAAATAAATAAATTGCGACAGAAACAGTTAACAGATTCATTCAACACAAAAACACACCAGAAAAACATAAGGCGCATCAGAAAATCGTTGGTTGGGTGAAACTATAAATTAACCGGTTAGTTTAATGGTTTGATTAGGTTATTATTTGATGCTTTTACAAATGAAGAGTTTTTTCCCGTCAAAGCGTCTAAAAAGTGTATTAGTAGAAATTTGTCATCACTTCTTCGAATTGCAAAAAAAACACTTTTTTAATGTTTGCACTGGAAAAAAAACTATCTCTATTAGGGAAAACATCACTTATGAAGTAAAAAAATCAAACTTGTCTGAAATTCTAACAAGTCATAAACTAAATTTTTACCTTTATATTTTCCAGAAACCCGTTAATGAGGTTTTTTTTTTTTTTAATCACCAAATCCTAGGGTCGCCGTTTCCATTGAGAACAATGTATCTACATCAGAGAAAAACACTAAATCTTGGCCAGGAAATAATAATCAGTCTCAGAAAAAAGGGAAGTGACGGATTTGTACGAAAACACGTGTGCCCCGCCCCGCCCCGCATTCGTCCGCCAGCCGCCGAGTGGTCCGCTCTGCCAGGAGGATTATTACCCTAACCAAAGACTACAGTAGTCTTTGCCCTAACGTAACCTAACCTGACCTCCTGGCAAGATTATTAACCTAACCTCCTAAGGGGTGGGGGGCCTCCGGACGGGGAGGGTGTGTCTGTTTGCGCTATTAGACAACTAGTCTATATCATTTCTTCTATATGTATATAAGTTTTAAAGGTTACGCGGAAGTGGATTAATACTGCACAGTATACTGAAATAGCATAAATACTGCACAGTATACCCCAAAAAAATATAGAAAACGTAAGTGGTAACAGCGGTAGCGACCGCGCAGTTCTCGTCCATTATAACCAAAGTGATAAATACCCATAGCTTCTCTGAGGCAGTTTGGCGGCAAGGCTAGGATAACAGCAAGCATAGCTAAGTGACTAACCTTGGCCTCGGCTAACAAAGCCCTGCAAAACAAAGCGCTCCAAAAACCTTGAAATATAATGACCTACTCCCACCCCCTGAGCCAGACTGTCATTTTACACACCCAAGAGAAGCAATGTTGCCTCTACAGTCCGGCACACAGGCAAACACGGTCTTCTCAAGGTCCTTACCATCTATTGTCTGCCAGGTATAAGTCTGCAATACCAGGTAGGCAAGCCAGGTAAACCCAGCCTTGTGTCACAGCCCCACACACTGCCACACTACCTATACCTATACACACACACACACCCACACCCCTCCCTGCCCACGGGGACCCTCACAGCCACACCGCCAGGCAAAGCAAACACTGGGAAAAAAACACACACCAAGGAAAGAAAAAAAAAAATTTACGCTCCAATGTCAACTTTCCATTTTTTCTCTACCCCTCGACAGTCCCAGGCTCATGGCAACCCTATAGTCCTATGGTTCCTTAGGCCGTGGGGACATAGGACACCCGCAGCTCAGTGATAAAGGCCGTCATGCAAGGCTTTCATGCACATTCGTCAATACGCATTTTTGCAAGCAACATGGCTGAATGCACACCTGAGACAAAAACAATGGTATTATCTCGTCTGTCACGCCTCTGTCACGCTTTGTTTTTGTTTCTACCTGTGCTTACTCACCTGTGTCATTCCTCAGTCACATAATGCACGTGTTCTCAGGCGGCAGGGCGAGCAGGAAGGCCAGAAATAGGACACAGCCGTCAACAAGTGTCCTCCTCCCCCGCCATGTTGTTCCTGATGATGCTGATGATGAGCCAAACCCGCCTTGTATTATTATTTCCCTTTTTTAATTGATTTCTCTACTTCCTTCATATTTAAAAGTTATTTTTATAGTAAGTAAATCAAACTATAACAATTTCTATAATGTTACTTCTAATTATTCCTGTTTTATGATAATCGTTATGATTTGCCACTTTCATTTTTAGCTCTGACTAAAATAAATCAGTATTTTCATTATTAATTCCATGCTGAGTCGCAACTACAAGTTTTCCATATTTAATAGATACAAATATTTGGTTAGAACGCCACGTAAAGATCATTGAAATATAACCTTCAATGCATTTATCTGACTCACAACACACTGACTCACCTACGTAGGTAGCTTTACACCTGACTCACCTAGCTTTACACCTGACTCACCTAGGTAGCTTTACAACTGACTCACCTAGCTTTACACCTGACTCACCTAGGTAGATTTACACCTGACTCACCTAGCTTTACACCTGACTCACACCACACTGACTCACCCAGGTAGCTTTACACCTGACTCACCTAGCTTTACACCTGACTCACCTAGGCTGCTTTACACCTGACTCACACCACACTGACTCACCTAGCTTTACACCTGACTCACCTAGCTTAACACCTGACTCACCAAGCTTTACACCTGACTCACCAAGCTTTACACCTGACTCACCTAGCTTTACACCTGACTCACCTATCTTAACACCTGACTCACCAAGCTTTACACCTGACTCACCAAGCTTTACACCTGACTCACCAAGCTTTACACCTGACTCACCTAGCTTTACACCTGACTCACCAAGCTTTACACCTGACTCACCAAGCTTTACACCTGACTCACCAAGCTTTACACCCGACTCACCTAGCTTTACACCTGACTCACATAGGTGAGTCAGGTGTAAAGCTAGGTGAGTCAGGTGTAAAGCTAGGTGAGTCAGGTGTAAAGCTAGGTGAGTCAGGTGTAAAGCTAGGTGAGTCAGGTGTAAAGCTAGGTGAGTCAGGTGTAAAGCTAGGTGATCAGGTGTAAGCTTGTGAGTCAGGTGTAAGCTAGGTGAGTCAGGTGTAAAGCTGACTCACCTAGCTTTACACCTGACTCACCAAGCTTTACACCTGACTCACCTAGCTTTACACCTGACTCACCAAGCTTTACACCTGACTCACCTAGCTTTACACCTGACTCACCTAGCTTTACACCTGACTCACCTAGCTTTACACCTGACTCACCTAGCTTTACACCTGACTCACCTAGCTTTACACCTGACTCACCTAGCTTTACACCTGACTCACCTAGCATTACACCTGACTCACCAAGCTTTACACCTGACTCTCCTAGCTTTACACCTGACTCACCTAGCTTTACACCTGACTCACCTAGCTTTACACCTGACTCACCAAGCTTTACACTTGACTCACATAGCTTTACGCCCTTGTCACCTAGCTTTACGCTCGAGTCACCTAGCTTTACACCCGACTCACCAAGCTTTACACCCGACTCACCAAGCTTTACACCTGACTCTCCTAGCTTTACACCTGACTCACCTAGCTTTACACCTGACTCACCAAGCTTTACACTTGACTCACGTAGCTTTACGCCCGACTCACCAAGCTTTACACCTGACTCACCAAGCTTTACACCACTCACCTAGCTTTACACCTGACTCACCTAGCTTTACACCTGACTCACCAAGCTTTACACCCGACTCACCAAGCTTTACACCTGACTCACCTAGCTTTACACTGACTCACCTATAGCTTTACACCTGCCTCACCTAGCTTTACAACTGCCTCACCTAGCTTTACACCACTCATTTAGTTTTATCATGTTCCCTCTTTTACTACCGTACCTTATGAAGGACTAATCTATTGTCATACGTCTTCTACTGACCTTCAAACCTCTTGGCAAGCTGTTACTTTGGTCAAAATCACGGGACAAAAATGATCTGATAATAATAAATAGATGCAACTCCGCCGTCGCCATCAGCCAACGAATCCTAACCATGTCTTTTTCTTATTGCTATGACCAAATTAGTAAACAGACCAAACTTCCATAGCAGAGTAGGCCTACCGTCAATAACACTATAGTCGCCATATATATAATGAATGCATCATTACAGACTTGCATGTGCCAACAAAGACAGGTACATATTAACTACTGTGCATGACTCTTCAGTGGCACATACAAACCTATAGTGATGCTTAAATTCGTTATATATGGTACCTGGTGACATTAGTGCAGTGGTGACTATAGTGTTATTGACGGTAGTTCAAGACACTGGTACACGTTTCTCACATGATGTTTGGTTGCCTCAGCGGTGTGCATAGCCTGCTCATCTGTTTCTCTGCCATGAAAAGGACACCATTCTAGCAAAGCTTTATTAAAAAACAATCACAGACAAAGGCAGACACCCATCCACCACTCGCCAGCCAGGCACGGCATTACAAAGCTAGTATAAATAGTTCACTAGTATTTGGTCCCTCTCATGGTTAACCTAGAATTCATCCCCCTTAGGGTCTCTGTATAATCTTATATAGGTACCCTAATCCCCTTTGGCCCCCCTAAAAATTAACCTAGATGCTTAAGATAATTGCCACTTAATATCAATACCATGTTTTCCACCCACTGACCCAGAATGACGAATTTAAAAAGTCAAATAAAAAGTATATCAAAATTTGACACGAGAAACAATATGAAATGTGTGTATGCATGTGTATGGTATGTTAATGTATATATCTACGTGCAGGCATATAGACACACATAAATATCAGAGCTGGGCATTGCGGCACCGAGTTGCGACTTTGCCGCACTATGAATTTCAAAGTCGCAAAGTCGAAAGTCGCAAACGTTTTGAAAAAGTCGGACTAAGCAAAGTCGCACCACCAATTTTCCACGACTTTTGCCCCGACTTTGAACAGGAACAAAGACGACTTTTTTGAAAGAAATTGCCGCGGCATCAGCGCGGCATTCGGAATGCGGCAAAGTCGTATGGCACTTGACCGCATACCGGTTGTATCGTTAATTCACTTAATTGCCACTCGGCACTAATAGAATAGGTTAAACAGTGTAGGTACATTCAGGGACAGGATCACCAGGGAGCTAAGGGTCATCATCAAGCCCAGGGAGAAGGAGCAGCAGCAGCGTCAGCCTGGCCAGCCAGAAGTGCAGGAACCCGAGGACATGGAAGCCCGCCTCTTCAACAAGCTGTTTGCTAGAGGCCCGGCCAACCAGCAGCAGGATGTGAGGGAGGTCCTGAGGAAGTCCATGGAGGAGTGGGTGCCCTCTAAAGGCGAGCTGGCCTGGTCCCTTTTCCCCTACCAGCACAGGGAGGTGTGGGTGGACTTATTCATTAGGTATAATACCCCCCTCCCCAGCTCTGGAGAGGCTCTTCAGCACGGCCGGGGAAGTCCTCAGGGCCAAGAGGTCCTCCCTGGAGGAGGTCAACTTTGAGGAGCTTGTGTTCCTCAAAGGGAACATGGACCTCCTGGAGGAGAAGATGGGCCAGGAGGACGTAGAGGAGGAGGAGGACCTGTAGATATTAGTTTAGGCTGTGTTTGAACTAAAAAATGAATATGTGTTTTTCTGCTTTATAAAAGCATGTTTCTGTTATCGCGCTAAAGCTTACTTTGTAATTTAGCGGAGTCGCACCGTGAAAAATAAGTCGCAGTCGCAAAGTCGCAAGTCGCACTGGGGGGGCCAAAAATAGAGTCGCAGAGTTGCAGTCGCACCAGGTCCGGCGGCAAAGTCGCAAAGTCAAAGTCGCACCTGAAAAAATTAAAGTCGCGCCCAGCTCTGATAAATATACAGTCACCGTATCATGAAAATGTTTAAAAATATGAGAAACATGAGTTGGTAAAAATAGAAAAGTAAAAACATGTGCAGTAAGAGGGTAAGTATAACTGAAAAGAGTGTGTATGTGTATGTAAAAGTATTCAATAGTATTCAATATGTAAATTGTTTTAAATTCATCCTATTTAAATACTACTGCATTTGATGGATATGTTAAAGTTTGGGGTTGCAAATTGTTTTACATCGTATTGAGTAATCTGCTTTGTAGTACTGTATGATGTTTGTATGTGTTAAGCAAGTGTGTGTGTGTGTGTGTGTGTGTGTTATTCACCCATGGTCTTCACGCGAGTCGGACTCGCGATCGCCAGTTTCACCCTCCCGGTGCGAGCTTGGAGCTCATTATTACCGATCTTTGGGTGATGCTGGGACCTCACACACCTCACATCCCCATCCCCTTGCTCAAGGGGGACAGTAACCGCCCGAATTTGTCAGTGAAAAATCCCCGGGAGCAGTGAGGATTCGAACCGGCTACCAGAGAATGGCAGGCTAGCGCGTTATCAACTTGACCATCGTGGCGTGGTGTGTGTGTGTGCATTAGACGAAGGGCAGATCATTCTCCACGATATCCGTGTGGGTAATGTTGTTGCGGTCGGTGAAGAGGACAGTCTGGTGGGGGAAGTCCAGGGTGTCGTAGGAGGTAATGGCGGCCTCCCGGCTGTTGGAGGCCATGATGGGGCTCAGGTAGGTGATGGTGGTGTTGAGGACCGTGGAGAACTCTGCCGAGGAGGTCTCGATGGTCTGGTTCATGACGGTGGTGATGGGCATGTCCTGGTACTCGGTGGAGAAGGTCGGCCATAGGGGTATCAATGTGTTCATCACCGTCTGTGTGTGGAAGGAGGGGAGGGGTTGAGGTGACACACATTGGCTTTAACCCCTTGAGACCCAGAACGTAATTTCTATTGTAATTTGGCTACCATTAGACTATTTTTAATTAATATACGTAATATTTTAGAGATATGACCTGTTTAGTATCCTTGTGCACTACCCAATTTGGTATATTAAGTCACTTTTCGTAATTTTAAGGCTAACAGAGGATTTTTTATATAGCAATGGAAAGATCTGGGCGTGAAGGGGTTAAAGATAACCCAGTATTTAGTGTAAGAACCTGAGCCTAGCATGTTGTTTCTCCTGTATGCCTTCTGGTGAGAATAAGAAGAGAATAAGAAGGTTGGCCACAGAGGCACCACCGTGTTAATCACCGTCTGGGTAAGGAGGGGTTGAGGGCTTTATACTTTATTGTATACTTTATCCAAATAACTGTATTTCACCCAAATACGTAGGGCATATGTTAACAGATACATTGCTGACAAATTAGGAAACTGACCCACACACACACAACAAACACACACACACACATAACACACATACACAACAAACACACACACACACACATAACAAACACATTGGCTTTAAAGATAGTCCAGTATTTAGTGTAAGAATCTGACCCTAGCATATCTACCATCAATAACACTATAGTCGCCACTGCACTTATGTCGCCAGGTGCCATATGTTACGAATTTTAGCATCACTACAGATTTGTATGTACCACTGAAGTACATAAATTACTGGTACATGATATAAACTACTATGCATGCCTCTTCAGTGGTACATATACATCTGTAGTGATGCTAAAATTTGTAACATATGGCGCCCGGCGATATTTGTGCAGTGGCGACTATAGTGTTATTGACGGTAGGGTGTAGAAAGATAGGTAGCAAAGAAAATAATTATTTCATCCTAAAATTGGTGACAGACCCTGATACCTGTGGCAAATACCAACATGATTTAACTATACGAACCATGAATAACCGTGAATTAGTAAGATTTCATTGCTTGATAAGATGAGTGTATGTGGTGTGTGTGAGAGAGAGAGAGAGAGAGAGAGAGAGAGAGAGAGAGAGAGAGAGAGAGAGAGAGAGAGAGAGAGAGAGAGAGAGAGAGAGAGAGAGAGAGAGAGAGAGAGAGAGAGAGAGAGAGAGAGTTATTAGCCTATGTGAGTGTTATGTTAAGCTAGGAATAATCTACACATTCCTGTTAAGTCAAAGATAGTTCTCAGTAGTCCAAATGAAGCTCCTGACTGTAAAACTTATAAGAATTCAACAATAAAAAAAATAATAATAATAATTTACAAGAGACGTACGGAGTAGTCAGTGGCCTTGTAGAGCGTCTGGACGTACTGGGCGCGCACCACCTCGGCGGGGGCCTGTGTGCGCTGCGGCGAGGGCACCACCGCCGTGGGCAGCAACTCCAAGGCACTGCACACCGCCACCATCACCACCACCCAGGCTGCCACCACCATCACACGCATCTTGACACCTGATGCTGCAATGATGATAATAATAATAATAACTTAACTTTAATAACTTTCACCCAATTAGGGCTTTATACTTTATTGTATACTTTATCCAAATAACTGTATTTCACCCAAATACGTAGGGCATATGTTAACAGATACATTGCTGACAAATTAGGACAACTGACCCACACCACACCAACAAATCACCACACACACATGAACACACATCACACAATAAACACACACACACACAACAACACCAGAACACCATAACAACACAACATAACACACACCACAGAACACACACTACAAACACACAGACACACACATAACAAACACAGACACACACATAACAAACACACACACACACATAACAAACACACACACACACAACAAACACACACACATAACAAACACACACACACACACACATAACAAACACACACACACACAAACACAAACACAACACAACAAACACAACACACACACACACATAACAAACACACACACACAATAAACAAACACACGCACACACACAATAAACACACACACAATAAACACACACACAACAAACACACACACACACACATAACAAACACACACACACATAACAAACACACACACACACAACAAGCACACACACACATAACAAACAAACACACACACACACACATACATAACAAACACACACACACATACATAACAAACACACACACACACAATAAACACACACACAACAAACAAACACACACACACACATAACAAACACACACACAACAAACACACACACACAACAAACACACACACACACACACAACAAACACACACACACACAATAAACACACACACACAACAAACACACACACACACACACATCCATCAGCAATAGAGAAATACTTTTGACATAAAGGAAGAAGACTTGAAGGCTACCTAAATCCGGTTTAATCCGAGCTTTTTTTTCCATGGGTTCCTAGTTTGCTGAGCAGGTTATCCAGGCTCGTTGATTTTTTTTCTTTTTCCTTAATCAGAAAGGTCAGAAAAGTATTGGTAAATAGGGAGTATTGTATTAGAGTGCTGTTTTACCTTTTTTTTGTACTAACCTAACCTCAATATAACCTAGTAAAATTATAGTCCTTTCCCACCTTTTGGTCTCGCTATGAGGTTATTGGTGAGGTGAGGTTAGTAATATTTTTTGGAGGGTCCAGGGGGGGTCGTTTAAGGGGGAGGGGGTATCTTTTCCCCACTTTATAATTATGTTTGAGAAGTATCTGAGGGATCTGTGAAGGTCTAGAGAAAAAAAAAACTAATAAGGGCAGGAAAGGACTCTAAAATTTTACCAAAAAAAACCTACCATGAAAAATATTACCGTACCTTTATTGCAGTTTCCTATTTTTTTTTTCTTCCATTTGATAGTTGTTTTTTTTAGTTCCTTTGTGTTTTGGGGCCTCAATTGTTGTGCAAATTAATAATAACCATAATATGACCATGACAATCTTGACCCCCCGATAGTGGGTTTCAACCATTACTCCCTATTGAATTGACCAATACTCTCCTGCTGCGCCTCCCAGTTCGCGGATCACCTGAAGATCCGTCACCCCAGAATGTCCACCTGGAGATCCGTCACCCCAGGATTTCCCACCAGAAGAACCGTCACCCCAGCCCACAGTGAATGTAATTTATAAAATGATGATAACAAATATATTCCTTTGTGTTATGCATCTTCGAGAAATGCATCTTCTTAAATTCGAGAACGGGCAAAAAAAGATTCAATTCTTATAGACTTGGTGGATTTGTATACTTCAGGCTGTCTTTTGTTTGGCATTTCCACAGAAAACCATCCTTCGATCTGGAGTATTTTGTCAAATTCATCCAGTTATCACATGTATCACACTTAACTTCACGCTTTAAGTTTGTTTTGTTGAAGCCACCGAATAACTTTAGTGGAATCATCACACAACAGTGGTAGGACGGTAGTTTAGAAGGTATTGCGTGCCATGGTCGACTGACTCCTATGACTTATATTTTTTAGTAAACTTATTTTTATATAGTCCTCTTACCTGACTGGAGGGTCCTGGCTCCTCCCTTTTACCCATTTGACCTGACCTCATTTGGAAAGTGAAGTCAGTTAAAAGTCTTGACCCCACCTGAAGATCCGTCACCCCAGGATATCCCACCTGAAGAACCGTCACCCTGCCAAACTCTGGGGTGACGGATCTTCAGGTGATCCCAGTTCACTAACCTAACCTGGGCATTGATTACGTCACCTAACCTCCATCGGGGTCCCAGTCCTCCCCCCCCCTGTGTTATTTCAAATTTCCGACGGCTGTTGTAGGGGTTAGAAATACTCCTTATGATGAGGACGAAAAGCAGGATACTTAAAACCACCGATCGTGTATCGGTTGTAACTGCACTTATACCGAAACGGCAATAAAAGTAATAAATACGCCAGCCATTCTTTCATTCATTACACAATGGAATGGGAAAATCATCTCCAAAATAATGGAAGTGATTAGGGGAAAACGCTATATAAATACTGAACAGCCTACGATCAACGGTTTATGGAACTGTCGCCGATAGGAATTCTCGCCGAAACACCAACCGAGAACTCTCGCCGACAGTGGAACACTCGCGAGAATTCCTATCGGCGACAGTTCCAGGTACCCTTTCACCGGTTACTAAACTAACCTAACCTAACCTAACCTAACCTAAACTAAACTAACCTAACTTAACCTAACCTAACCCTGTGGACATTATGACACGTGGACGTTATGGTCATTCTGAACCATGGACGTTTTGACCCGTGGACGTTCTGACTGGCTACCCTTTCACCAGCAGTAAATACCAACACTATGCTAGGATTTAAATAAGGACTAGACATATTGAGGGAAATTCAGGGGTTATGGCTTAATGATCACGACTACACGATGTTAGGCGACCATGCACTGATACACAGTTATTACACACCAAAATAAAATAACGAGTGAGTGAAGGCGAGGAGCTGTAGTCACGAAACTAATAAACTTTCATCTACAAAATTTATGTGAGTATATAGGAGTCTATACAAACATATCCTGAGTATTTCTAGGACTCAATAAGCTTCCCCGAGACACACACACACACACAGAGAAGGGATTGCACCACCACACCACACCACAGCAGAAACCACGAGTAGTAATATCACCAGCCTCACCAAGCTTCCACAGTCCTCGCCCCCCAGTCACCTCACTCACCGTTCTTTTACTAGTTCCTGGGCGTCCTGGATTG
>JACEEZ010009558.1:112500-190000 GCA_016584305.1 Chionoecetes opilio | reverse complement strand
TACGAGCTAATTTGGTATATTCAGTTACTTTTTCGTTATTTTATGGCTCAACAACATTCGATTTTATTTAGCAAAGGAAAGATCTGGGCGTGAAGGGGTTAAAGGAGGCTATTAAATTCATGGATGGGGATGAAAGGTGGATGTAGGTAGTGTTAAGTAACAGGAACTACCACGTGTAGGTCTCGCAGCCTCTTGTAGCTTCCATATTTTCTTTCATATGTTCTTATCCATCATTCACTCGGCCCTTGGAGACGCTTTGACAAAATATGCAGATGGGAGAAGTTTGACAAAAAGCTTCATATTTATTGAATATCACCAGATACATAACATGTTTGCTTGTTTCGTGATAAACACGTCCAAACATCCCGGTTGACAAAACACTTGTTTTCAACTTGGTATTTAGAGGACGCTCTAAATACATATTAGACAGCATATTTCCTGCCCTCGACAATATGATAGGAAATGGAAAGCTTCAGCAAACAGCTCAGCACTTCAGATAGCTTGCTAGGAAAAATATAAAGCTCCTTGATAATTGTGTATAATCTGAGTGGATTACCTACCACGTAAAAATCCAGCCTGCGCTACCAACGGGCGAGGGCCAACCATCACGACCCTCCAGAATGTGCAGGGCCAACCACCTGAGGCCTCAGGCGCTATAGGCTCCAACGTAAAAAAAAAAAATAATAATAAAAAAAAAAGTGTTACCCACCGAAGCAGACAATTTGCGAGCTTCTTCTGTACAGCTATTGTGCTTCCTGTCTGTACATGCTCCCCTACGATCATCCCTTATTTCACATTCCATTGTGACTCCAACATAAAAGTTCTATGAATACTGATTGATTCTACGTACTAATTACTTCATTATGTGACTCTTCCACGAAACAGGCAACAGCTGATAAACATGCAACAGTAAGATAACAAACGAATAGGATATAAATCTCTTGTATTGGTTATATGCTTGGTAATTAGCACACGTCTCTCTCTCTCTCTCTCTCTCTCTCTCTCTCTCTCTCTCTCTCTCTCTCTCTCTCTCTCTCTCTCTCTCTCTCTCTCTCTCTCTCTCTCTCTCTCTCCTCTCTCTCTCTCAATGGGATCTTGCATGTTGCTGCCCTAAGATAACAGACGAATAGGATATAAATATAAATCTCTTGTATTGGTTATAATATGCTTGGTAATTAGCACACATCTCTCTCTCTCTCTCTCTCTCTCTCTCTCTCTCTCTCTCTCTCTCTCTCTCTCTCTCTCTCTCTCTCTCTCTCTCTCTCTTAATGGGATCTTGCATGTTGCTGCCCTAAGATAACAGACGAATGGGATATAAATCTCTTGTGTTGGTTATAATATGCTTGGTAATTAACACACATGTCTCTCTCTCTCTCTCAATGGGATCTTGCATGTTGCTGCCCTAATTGCAGTTCTTCAAGGAGGAAGGAGGACACGGGACAGCGAGAAAGGTGGGGCGGGATACTCAGTGGTAGTGTGGAAACCTAATGAAACGCCTGTGACTGCGAACTACTCTTTCGAAGTTCACGTTCATTGGCTTGAAGGGCCGGGCTGTGGGTTCGGCCTGTGGTGGGACGGCAAGGGTCATGGGCTGGGCAGGGGATGCGGGTGCCACTGGAGGACTGGGTGCAAAGGGGCTCTGGCTGCGGGTGCGGTTTCGGCCAGTACGAAGGATTAAATCATCGTATCTGAAAACGGAGAGTAAGAAAAAAAAAATGATTGTTAGATTTTTTCGTGTAGTTGATGGAATGCAGAAAAATGTATGAGTCAAAGGAATAATAAAAAAAAATGAGATTAGGTTACGTGACATTATCAAAAGATATAGTACCATGGAATTAGGAAATGGTTCAAGATTTCAAGGGTAAATTAAGAACGAATTGAGAGAGAGAGAGAGAGAGAGAGAGAGAGAGAGAGAGAGAGAGAGAGAGAGAGAGAGAGAGAGAGAGAGAGAGAGAGAGAGAGAGAGAGAGAGAGAGAGAGAGGAGAAAGAGAGAAGAGAGGAGAGAGAGAGAGAGGAGAGAGATGAGAGAGAGAGAGAGAGGAGGAGAGAGAGAGAGAGGCCAGTCAGTAAAGAGGAATTAATTAGTGGAGGAAAGAATGAAGGAGGAAGGAAGGAAGTGAATAAAAAACCGAAGAAAGAGGTGGGAAGAGAGAGAGAGGAGGAGGAGGAGGAGAGAGAGGAGGAGAGAGGAGGAGGAGGAGAGAGAGAGAGAGAGGAGAGAGAGGAGAGAGAGATGAGAGAGAGAGAGAGAGAGAGAGAGAGAGAGAGAGAGAGAGAGAGAGAGAGAGAGAGAGAGAGAGATGAGAGAGAGAGAGAGAGAGGAGAAGAGAAGAGATAAGAAGGAACAGGAGAGAGAGATGGAAAGATTTTGGAGGCATTTGTTACGCAGGAAGAGGAGGACAGGCAGAGTAGCATGAAAATGTGCAGACAAAAGATAATTAATTCGAGACACAGCAGAGAGCGAGCAGTCATACATACGAAGGGACATCAAGATTAGAGTGCATTCGTGGTCTCGCAGGGCACGCAATTGTACTGGCAAGGAAAGGATTAGCACCCACCAAAGTGTGGGTGACGTACTAATACGACATCCAAATTACTATCCGTCCTATCCGTCGTAGGAGAAAGTCGCACACAGCGAGTAAGGGCTGTCTCTGAGGTAGCATGTCCCTGACAGAGGGACACTCGAGGCAGTAGTGCTGAAGACTGTTGGCTCTGGGGCGATCACACAGCTTGCAGGAGGAGAAGTGAGGAATGTCCCCCGCCTCAGAGACCTGCCACACAGGTCGGTATCCCAGCCGAAGTCGGGCAGACACAATGTTGTGTCTGCGAGCCATGAGTCCGCGGCGGCGATACTTGGGAGGGGTTAGACGGAAGTGGTCATAATGCTGTATAGACACACTCTGAGCCCGTTCAGCGTTCGTGCGGTGGAGTGTGCATGGGGAGAAAAGCGGCAGAGTGTATCAACTGTTTGAAGCAGAGGAGGGAGGGTGTAGCACCATCAGGCAAAGGCAGGCTGCAGGCAGTTTTGGCGAGGAGATCCACCTTGTCGTTGGCTGCTATTCCAACATGGGAAGGAATCCACAAAAACCTTATAGTTAGAGAATTGTCACGAGCTGCGACTAACTGAAGCAAGATCTGATGAACCAGGCAACGGTGTGTGGGTTGTGGAGATGAGATGGCCTGAAGGGCAGACTGAGAGTCACACATGACCACACAATTCAGACGCCTTTGACAGAGGTGACTGACAGCCAGCAAGAGTCACTGTAACTCGCAGTAGGTAGAGCTGGACAAGTTGGGTAGTCTGCGGCCAACGAGAGAGAGAGAGAGAGAGAGAGAGAGAGAGAGAGAGAGAGAGAGAGAGAGAGAGAGAGAGAGAGAGAGAGAGAGAGAGAGACTTACGTGGTGTAGCAGACGCAGCAAGAAGGCATGAGCACCTCTTCTGGCTCGATTTTGTTCGTGCCGAGGACCAGCATGCGGCGGTACACGTACTTCTGGCGGCAAGTGGCTGTAGCGCCCCCTGGCAGCACCATCCCGATGCTGCAGGTCTCCCCGTCACTGCCGAGGGACCCAGGCAGGCATTAGTACTGTGCGTGTGTTGACATAGTTTGAAGTCTTTAACCCCTTGAGGCCCAGAACGTAATTTCCATTGTAATTTGGGTACCATTAGACGATTTTTAGTTAATATAAGTGATATTTTATAGCTATGACCTGTTTAGTATCCTTGTCGACTAACTAATTTGGTATATTAAGTGACTTTTCTTAATTTTATGGCTAACAACGGACGATTTTTTTATAGTAAAGGAAAGATCTGGGCGTGAAGGATAATAAAGGAGATGTAAGAAAAGTTTTTACGGCTAGTAATCAGGGTAGAACAAGAAGTAACGGATTCAAGCCGGAAAAGCGTAGATTTAAAAAGGAAATAGGGAAAAACTGGTTCACAAATAAGATGGTAAATGATTGGAATGGACTCAGTCGTCAGGTGGTCAGTGCGGAGTCAATAGGGAGTTTTAAAAGGAGGCTAGACAATTTCATGGATGGGGATGAAAGGTGGATGTAGATATATAAAAAAAACTATTCACATCAGTAGGTCTCACGGCCTCTTGTAGCTTCCTTATTTGTTTATGTTCTTATGTTCTTATGAAAGTGATCGGAAGCCAGCCGTGAGAGAAGGAAGATTTGTAAAGTACCCAAAATCGAAAAACACGACAGAACAGCCAAAGTGAGTCGTGCGTATATAGCTTAACACTTTCTATCAAAACAATTCAATGGTTATTAGCCTGGGGGACTGGATAAATACCTAGGGGCCCATGAGCCAAGAGAGAAAAAGGAAGAAATGTCAAGTATTTGACCTGAAGCTCGGCCTTCGCTTTAACATGAAGCTCGCGCGCGAGGGTGAGTGAAGATAGTCGGTACAGAGGCAAGTAGCGTGGGTGATAAACTCTGCGGTGACGCCTTGCCACGTTTCATTATCTTTTATAGACTTTTATGCAATATTATTTTTTGAAATATTATTATTATTATTATTATTATTATTATTATTATTATTATTTTTATTATTATTATTATTATCATTATTATTATTATTATTATTATTATTTTTATTATTATTATTCTAACTAAATCTGCTGGGTATATGCAAGGTGTTCATGAATAATTATGTGCACAATAAAATTGTTAAAAACACGCTTTTTTCAGCTTTTCTTTCTGATTCAGGATTATTTTGAAATATCTTGGTTGAAGAAGTGGAGGAGGGGGGGCATGGAGGCAAGGCCCACAACTAAAGGTGGCGTGGTGGTGAAAAGGTTAAGAAACACTGATCTAATCTTTGTGGAGACCTACTAACAATGTCTTGCTACATCGCTGTGGGTCTCTGAAGCCTAGGTGTTCTCCGCAGGGCCTCACCTGATACACTTCTCCACCCTGAGGGCCTGCTGCACGCCCTCCTGGTTCAGCACAAACACCCAGTCGTCGCGGGACGTTTTGGCGCGCTTTGGGTAGATGAGGGTCTCCTGGGCCGAGCAGATGGGTCGCTCCGACACGCCCCCGAGGCGGGTGTCCACGCGGGCGATTGGCTCCACCTGCCACACACAACACATCAATACATTAATAAGTGAACAAACTTGAAATGAATGAATGATTATGATTGGTAAGGATGAAATACAGATACTTAACAAGTTCCAATTACATAATTTATATCCATAAGTCTTCATTGCTACCTTATGATATTCACCTACTATGAATAGATAGGTGAACTAACTCTTCCATTTGCATGCTAAAGCCTACTTAAGACAGCGGTTCTTAACCTGTGGGGCGTGCCCCCCTAGAGGAGCATGAGTAATTACCAGAGTGGGGAGGGGCGCGAACGTAGAGAAAGGAAGAACTGTCAAGTATCTCTTTAAATGTGATCTCACTAAATCTGTTGGGTAAATACAAGGTGTTTATAGATTACACTAAACACAATAAAGATACGCACGCATTTTTCAGTTCTTCCTTTTGATTCAGGATAATTTTGAAATAATCTTGGTTGCAGAAGTGAAAGGAGGATGGGGGCAAAAACTAGCTACTCAAGGGGGCGTGGCATGGTGGTAAAAATGTGAAGAACCACTGACTGAAGGCGACGTTAAGAAGTGATATAAACATTTCTATAACATTGAAAAAACCCAAAACAAAACAGAAACATATGAGATGGACTAAAAAAAAAAAAATAAAAAAAAATAAAAAAAATAATAATAATCCATTGGCGTCGGGGTTGTGGCGAGAACTTACGTCAATGAGGAGGTTTCTGAGGATGGGGTTGTTGATCAGGTTGCTCACTCCTCGGTCACGCTCCAGGAAGATATAGACGAGCCGCCTGATAGAGGAAACCACGAGCATGAGCGAGGCGGGGAAAAGAGGGAACAGGATTGAGGGAAAAAATGTTAAAAATGATCATTTGAGATAGTTTCCTACTTACATGTTCATACACACACACACACACACACATACGTATACATATATAGATTAGTATACACACAAATACGGAGAAAGGACCAAACGAGTAAATTTGCTCTAGCTCTGTATGCAACAACTAGGTTAATACAACTATAGGTAAACTTTCTCTCTCTCTCTCTCTCTCTCTCTCTCTCTCAGGAACAGGAACTACGTGTAGGTCTCGCGGCCTCTTGTAGCTTCATTATGTTCTCCTTATGTTCTCTCTCTCTCTCTCTCTCTCTCTCTCCTCTCTCTCTCTCTCTCTCTCTCCTCTCTCTCTCTCTCTCTCTCTCTCTCTCTCTCTCTCAGGAACAGGAACTACGTGTAGGTCTCGCGGCCTCTTGTAGCTTCATTATGTTCTCCTTATGTTCTCTCTCTCTCTCTCTCTCTCTCTCTCTCTCTCTCTCTCTCTCTCTCTCTCTCTCTCTCTCTCTCTCTCTCTCTAATCACTCACTTGATCTCGTCGTTGTACTCTGGGTCCATCTCACACATGGTATCTCCTTCCTTGGTCTTGTTAACGCAGGAGGGCATAGTCTTGGACACGAGGAGGGGCAGCTAGAAAGGAGGAGAGGCGGTAACATGGGGGCCTAGAGTTATTAATTAGGCGCGTGTAGTGAAGGATAACCCTGTGTATGAGGAGGATAAAATTGTCTGTGTATATGCGTGAGAGGCAAACTAGCGAACTTACAGAGTGAAAGGCAGGGGGCGTGGCTTCTGGGTAAGGTGAACGTAAATTTCCTATAGTTGGTATTTTAGAGGACTTATTGATGTGGTGGTGGTGGGTTTGAGGGTTGTGTATTTAGTGCTATTCATTGGTTGCAGTGGTGGTATGGTGTTGGTGGTGGTGGTGGTATGGTGCTAGGATGTGTTAACGGTGTGGTGTGTAGTGAGAGAAGAGGTGGGAAGAGATAAGAACATAAGAAAATAAGGAAGCTACAAGAGGCCGTGAGACCTACTCGTGGTATTTCCTGTAGATGTGGTTGAAAGCAGGTATGTGGGTGTGGACAATATTGTGGTGATGAGGTGGTGTGGTGACTGGGGGAGGTAGTGATGTGTGAGGACAGTGGTGTGGCTAGGTGAGGATGTGGTGCATGTGGTATGGTGAATGGGAGGCAGTGGTGTGGTGTGGTGTGGTGAGGACAGGGTATGGTGAGCGGTGATGTGGTGAGGAGTGGTGAGGGGCAAGGAGTACAGACATACACACTTACACAGCACTATTGCAAACATATCTAACTAACCTCTCTAACTAATATCTCTGGCTAACCTTCCTAAAATCTTGAGGTAGTAGGCCTATGAAAAATAATTATTACAATGTGATGCTATTGATATTGGCTGGCACTTGTTTCTTCTTATTAACTTTATCTCTATATCTGAATTATCTATCTGCCTATCTATTTATCATTACTTTTTTGGCGTTTTTCAATAATACTGAGTAGTCGTGTCTATACTTCCAGGCCTTGTAAAAGTGTCAGGCATAGTAATAACAATAATAATAATAATAATAATAACAATAATAATAATGATAAGAAGAAGAATGATAATAATAATAAAAATAATAATAATAATAATAATAATAATGATAATAATAATAATAATAATAATAATAATAATAATAATAGCAGTAACGATGATAATATACTTAAAATATTATATCCATCTCTCCCTGTAAGATCACTATTTACCGAATTCACCACCACTAGTTTAATCTCGCGAGGGAATCAACGTTATAGTCGTGTATTCGTGTATATATGTATTGCTTGTAGATGGAAGAGGACGATAATACCTACAGACAATATAGGCTCAAACGTAAAAAAAATATATAAAAAATGTGCGTGTGTGTGTGTGTGTGTGTTTTTTTTTACATATAGCTGGGAGGTGTCCATGTTGCCTAACCACTATTACGCACTTGCCGCTTTTGTTGCGGATTCCGTGGATAACATCAGACCGCTGTCCTATTACTGTTCAATCAGACTTAAGAACATAATAAAATAAGGAAGCTACAAGACTTGAGTTAATGTTAAGTCATTCAATGCGTATTCTCAACATTTTCTTTTCCTTTTTATATACTACAATGATAAGGATGCGAGGTGTTGCAGGCATGTATGAAATCGTAGACGTCGGGTATTTGATCAATGCCGGAGTATCATTTTATTGCAGTGAGAGGGAGTGATGGGCGACTGCCTCAGGCGCGCCGACAACATACCATCATTGTTACCAAGATTAATAGACATACTATCTAAAATATATACTATCTATCATACTATCAACTATCTAAAAGTCTGCTGTTTGTGCAGAATGTGGAGTAGCACAGGTGTCCATGGATGTTTATTCGATGTACTTTGATACTATGTCCCCTAATGTGCCCATACTATGTTCTTTTGTTTGTTTTTGCTCTAGTACTTAAGTTAACTCCTTGACTTGTTCTTGTTGCTTTGTTTTGTCTGTATGCCTCCGGGCGAGAATAAAATGATTATTATTATTATTATTATTATAGATCTTGATTGTTACCACACAGACACACGCGTATTCTCATTATCATCTCCATTGACGGTTTTCAGCAGTGTTAAAATCTCAGGCGCCCGGCAACTTTTTATTCTTTATTTCTTATTTCTGTACCTTTCGTATACTTGCTCCTCCCTCTCTTTGTAATTTCCTCCCCTTTTCTAAATAAACGTGTAAACTTATAAGGCGCGCACCCTCACATGAACCAGTATAGCAACCCGGCTTTCTTGTGACCACCCGACGCGTCCTTGAATATGAACTTTGTCTGCACTCTAGATTGCTACTTGTATACTTAAGGACACCATTTCACGAGTTATTTCCGACCATTGTTTCAGTCAAGGAGGAGGATGACATCACTTCCGCCGAGCCAAGATGTTTTAATTGCTTCCCACCCACACACGCGACTTCTTTAATGTTGTGTGGAGTGAAGTGATTGTACGCGTTGATGGTGATTTTACGGCGGTGTTTTTAGTCTATTGTGTATCTTAATCTTGTTACTGGGCACACACACACACACACACACACACACACACCACTTATATAATTAACTAGCTTTTTGTTACTTCTATTTTATTTTGCCCTTGGCCAGTTTTTTGTGATGTAAAAAAAAAAAAAAAAAAATAATACCGATCTTGTCTGTATGTGATTAGTTTCTGTGCGCGCGCGCGCGTGTGTGTGTGTGTGTGTGTGTGTGTGTGTGTGTGTGTGTGTGTGTGTGTGTGTGTGTGTGTGTGTGTGTGTGTGTGTGTGTGTGTGTGTGTGTGTGTGTGTGTGTGGCGCATCCTTGACAATACGAATGCATAATATAAGGCCCGGTTCACACTTCACGTTTTTGCTGGACGCAGTCTACGTGCATCTTGTCATCAGTGACTCACAGTACGTCACAGTGACGTCACTTCCTGCCGGTGTAATGTGAACACAGGCTCCCCGCGACCACCACATTGCTGGATCAGTGATGACGTCACTGACCTTGAGACGCGCGTCTCAGCTCACATTATTCGGAGCTCCCAATTCTTTCTACGTAGCTGCGGGAGTGGCGGGTCGACGTCACTGTGACGTCACTGATCGCCACGCCCACGTAGACACGGACATCAAAAACGTGTAGTGTGAACCCCGCCTAAGTAGCAACCAAACATAAGCCGTCGCTATAGCTTCATCTTTGCGGTGTGAGGACTTCGGGTAGCTCTCAGTAAGGAAACTATACAGACTTTTTGGCTTCATATAAAAGAGCTTCTGGCTACTAACAAAAGAAGAAGAAAAAAAGGCTTCTGGCAAATAAAAAAAAGAGAAAAAAAAAAAAAGAGACAGTTTGCAAGTCACTCTTAAGGCCAGTTCCCACTATCCCGCTTGTACGGCCACCGTACAACAACAAAGACGTCACAATGACGTCACAACAAAGTCTACCGCACCGCCGGTGTCGTGTGGGCAAGTGTCTGTTTATGAGGGAATGTCTGTTTACTAACAAAAGCAAAGAAAACGGGAGTTAAGGGGAGAAATTACTAATTTTGACTTGATCAACAAAGGCATGTCCAGGCGTACTACGACAACAAACCCGTCTTTATTTATCATTAAAGGGGGAGGGGGGGGGACGAAGTGGAACACTCGCCGATGTCGGCGAGAATTCCTATCGGCGACAGTTATAGGTATGGTTTTGAGCATATATGATATATGAGGCATTCAATTTCGTACAGAAATGTCTTAACCACCCGTATATACCCCCATCTCCTGCTCAGAGGACATTTCTGTACGAAATTGAATGCCTCATATATCATATATGCTCAAAACCATACCTATAACTGTCGCCGATAGGAATTCTCGCCGACATCGGCGAGTGTTCCACTTCGTCCCCCCCCCTCCCCCTTTAATGATAAATAAAGACGGGTTTGTTGTCGTAGTACGCCTGGACATGCCTTTGTTGATCAAGTCAAAATTAGTAATTTCTCCCCTTAACTCCCGTTTTCTTTGCTTTTGTTAGTAAACAGACATTCCCTCATAAACAGACACTTGCCCACACGACACCGGTACCACTGTACGGCTGCCGTACAAAGTTAAATTCAAGTCATCTCTCCCGCTCGGCGGTGTCCGCTCGAGCGCAGTTGCCAACTGTGCCCAGTTACCACAAATACCACTCATGCAAGCGGTGATGATGGTGACGTCATTATTGTTGTACGGCGGCCGTACAAGCGGGATAGTGGGAACCGGCCTTTATAACTCGCGTGTCTTATCGCCCCCGTCTCCTCTGCAGTATAGCTCTCAGTAAGGAAACTAGACTTTTTGGCTTCATATATAAGAGCTTCTGGCTATTAAAAAAACAAAAGTAGAAAAAAGAGACAGTTCGCAAGTGTCTCCTAACTGGCGTGTCTTGTCGCCGCGCTGTCTCCTCCGCCGTAATAACTAATAATGTTGTCGTTCAGCTGAACTTTACGTAGAATTCCATGAAACTACAGTAATTTTATGCATGCTTATGAATCAGTTAACTGCATGGATAGTGATATCAGAGTTGTGTCCTAAGGAGGGAAGGTAATAAGCATGCGAGACACGGGCTTGATCAGGAGGGTGGGGAGTGCAAGGTTCCTCGGGCGGCCAATGCAGGAATGATTGCCGCCAAAACGTGTTACGGTAAATTTCCAGTTTGACTCCGAATTCACTTTGGTGGACGAATCTATTTTTTCTAACGAGTTTTGATGTGTTTTGAATTAATCTGCTAACCGTTTCTGTCGCAAATCACTATATATTTTTTTCCTTTTTTTTGTGATTTGTGACAAAACTTTATTGAAAAAGAAATTGAACCTAATCGAACCTATACCTAACCAAACCTATACCTAACCTAACCAAACCTTTACCTAATAAAATAAAAAAGTGATTTACGACAGAAACGGTTAGCAAATTAACTCAAAACACATCATAACTCACCAGAAAAAAAACCGTTTCGTCCACTAAAGTGAATTCGGTGTCAAACAGGAATACTACCCGTGTTAGTGCCTTGGTGGTGAGGTGGAAGGGGAAGAATTAGGCTTGGTGATTAAGCTTGGTGAGTCTGAGATAGTGATTGAGGGAGGGAACTAGGACGGGCAGCTCTCGGCCGCTGTAACAATTACGTCGTTGATTCTTCGTATTCCCTCTTCGGAAGACTGGCGGGCCTGTAGCATCATGTAGCGACGCCAACTCACTTCATCATTAAAGACGACAGGGGCGCTGCTCCGCTGGGCCGCTACTTGCAACGCCCCGCCGCCGCCGCCGCCGCCCCACAACGCCACTGCCACCGCCGCCACCACAACCTGAAACAGAAGGCTATGTTAGGTACACTTTACGTTGGGAATATTCTACCATCAGGTGTTAATTACCAAAAAAAGAAAATTGTAGTAATAGTAGTAAAAAAGAAATAGTAGTAATAGTAGTAAAACAAATAGTAGTAGTAGAAATAGTAGTAACACAACCTGAAATGCAAGGCGATATTAGATACACTTCTATGTACGCTGGAAACATTGCATTTCCCATTTGGAATTAATTTATTTGAGAAAATTGTAAATGTGTCTTTTTCACATAACATTGCATTTCTCAATAGTTAAAAGAGATAATGGAAAGCTGATGAATGCAATAGATAGAAGTCATCAAGCTTAACAACTTTGCACTCCACATGAAATGATGCAAAAACAAGAAAAGTCGTCCTGCAGCCAGTAAATGTGCTCCATGTTAATGTCATTATTTCCTGTGAGTGCAGAAGGATTGTGGTGACGAGCAAATCAGCTCATTGGCGGGAGAGTTAAGAAAGAAGGAAAAAACAGAGGGAGGGTGTTTAGCTCCGGCGGGGCATCTTACCCCACCTTCCCTTATTAACCCCTTCACGCCCAGATCTTTCCTTTGCTATAAAAAATTGTACGTTGTCGGACCATAAAATTACGAAAAGTCACTGAATATACCAAATTAGTTAGTGGACAAGGATACTAAACAGGTCATAGCTATAAAATATTGATTATATTCACTAAAAATTGTCTAATGGTAGCCAAATTACAATGGAAATTACGTTCTGGGTGTCAAGGGGTTAATGCCTTCCTGTAGTACATAATGCCGCGGCTGCACTGTACTACAACACTTGACTACTAACATCATCAGTATTATGTCCACCTCATTAGTAACCCAACAAACTGTTAACGACCTTCTGGCACGATGGGAAGGAAAAGTGAAAGAAAAACTGGATTCACGGTGACACAAAACAGGAGAGGACGAGAAAGAGAATTGTCAAAAAATATTTTAATCCTGGAATGAAAAAGACTGGAAAAAAGAACTGAACGAGGCAGGGAAAGGATGGGTAAAGGGAAGGAAGAAGTGGGAAATCATATATAAATACTGGAATTACAACGAACCGGAACGGAATAGGGAGGAATAGGACGGGAGGAGAGTTAGAGAGGAAGGAGAGACAGAGAAGGAGAGAGGAAGGAGAGACGGAGAAGGAGAGAGGAAGGAGAGACGGAGGAGATGGGGAGCAACAAGAAGGGAAAGGAGGAGAGGAGTAGGAACCTGTGATTATGTGATTAGGCAGGAAAGAAAACGTCAGATTGATTAGCCAGATAAACACATAGGTAAATGCAGGTGAGGTGTCCGATTCAAGGCTCTATTTGCGTCATGCACTGGTGAGCCGGCGGGGAGAGAGAGAGAGAGAGAGAGAGAGAGGAGAGACGGAGAGAGAGAGAGAGAGAGAGGAGATGGGAGAGAAAGAGAGGGAAAGGAGAGAGAGAGAGAATCTTAAATTCATTACAATGGTAGTGCTCAGACAAGAATCTGTTTCTTGTATGCTTACTGTTAAAACTGTTGAATGCAGGTTGTTTTGTCTACCATTTTTCCCAGGCTGTTTGTATGCACCGTGAGCGGGGAGAGAGAGAGAGAGAGAGAGAGAGAGAGAGAGAGAGAGAGAGAGAGAGAGAGAGAGAGAGAGAGAGAAGAGGAGAGAGAGGAAACAAGACAAGCATGACTGATGAAGAATTTGTCAGAGTCTACGTAAGACTGTTGAGTGAGAGAGAGGACGAAGACGAGAGGAAGATTGTTGGTATATGTCAGGAGTGAGAACCATCGAGAGGGAGAGAGAGAGAGAGAGAGAGGAGGAGAGAGAGAGAGAGAGGAGAGAGAGAGAGAGGAGAGAGAGCAGAGAGAGAGAGAAAGACAGAGGAGGAGAGACAGAGAGGAGAGAGAGGAGAGAGAGAGAGAGAGAGAGAGAGAGGAGAGAGAGAGAGAGAGAGAGAGAGAGAGAGAGAGAGAGAGAAAAAATTAATAATACAATACAACCTTGAAGTTTGGTTGTTGTCAGGCGACCTCCTCCTCCTCCTCCTCCTCTTCCACCCACCATCTACCCTCTCTCCACCTCAACTTGCCACACCTCCCATCCACCAACGCTCCACCCTTGTTTTCCCCTCCACCCCTCCGCCTTTGACCATGCCTTTACCTTTACTCCTTCCCCTCCTCCTCCACACACACACACACACGCGCGCGCGCACACACACACACACTAAAAAAGAATAAACTACACGCTACAAAAAAGGACAACTAGATGAATAAACATACACACACACACACACACACACACACACACACTCATATTGTTGTCACGCTAAGAAACCAACATCCTCAAGTCTGTTCTTCCTCACTTCCTCTTCCTCCTTCGCTTCTTTTCCATACGTAGTCATTCACGGACGGTTGGATTTCTTCACGATATTATCATCATTATCATCTTTATTTCCTCTTGTTATTGTTCTTAGAATTGTTATCGTTCTTATTGTTATTGCAGCTATCGTCGCAATCCTCCTTGTTATCTGGGGAGGCGGATTGGTTAGCGTCTCCGAGTGGCGTGCTCGGTGACCCGACTTCGATCCCCGATGAGGGCTAATATCCATTTGCGACATTTCTGCACCGTCGAGTGACCTAAGAACACCCACATGCTGCCCATTAATTCTACCTTCGATTGCGAGTGCATCGGAGGACACAGGGGAGCGGCATGAGCCTCTAATCACAGGCGTCACTATAACACTCCTACCTGCGCCACCACGGGCGAGGGCCAACCATCACAGCCCTCAAGTGAGCCTCCAGGGCCTGCCATCCCACCCCTGGAGGTCACTGCCTACAGGCGCTATAGGCACATATGTAAAAAAAAAAATCCCTACATCCAGCTATATGTGTCGGTTATGTGTGTCGGCTATGTCACACTTTATGTTCCTTGATTCAACTGCGTGCTAAACATAACTCTCTCTCTCTCTCTCTCTCTCTCTCTCTCTCCTATCGTGTTTTCTCTGCCCTTTTCCTGCCTTCTGTATATTTTACTTATCCTACGTGCGAGCTGGTTACCGTCAGGAGGTTGTAGCCTCTAGGTGCAGAAATTCTTTATGGGTCAGTTTGGCCTTGGTTTGATTGCATATAGTGGGATTGAAGGCAGAGGATCATAGGACAAGAAAAAAAGTAGTGGTAGAGGTAGTAGTTATAGTAGATAATAGTAGTTCTCAAAGTATTAGTATTATTATTATTATTATTATTATTATCATTATTATTATTATTATTATTATTATTATTATTATTATTATTATTATTACTACTACTATTGCAATTTAAAGTAAAGGGCAAAAAAGTTGGCTTCACATCACAGGAGCATTAATTAACGGGACATTGAGAGAGAGAGAGAGGAGAGGGGAGAGAGAGAGAGAGAGAGAGAGAGAGAGAGAGAGAGAGAGAGAGAGAGAGAGAGAGAGAGAGAGAGAAAAAAAAAAAAAGGACTTCCAGGAATCACTCACTCTTTATGTTCCTTGAGTCAACTGCGTGCTAAATATAGCTCTCTCTCTCTCCTATCGTGTTTTTTTCTGCCCTTTTCCTCCTTCTGTTTATTTTACTTATCCTGTTCACGTCTTCAACAGGATCTAGCAAGCGAGACTGACAGATGGCTCACCGCTGTCATATCTCGTGGTGGTGTTTCCCCCTCTCTCTCTCTCTCTCTCTCTCTCTCTCTTCTCTCTCCCCTCTCTCTTAGTGGGAAGACCCTTACTACTTACTATACATACACAGGGACTCAATGCGAAAGTAGGACCATTAGGGACTTGGGACTTCCTTGCTTGCTCTGTTTCCCGTCTGTCTCCCTGTCACTCCCGGAACCCGTGACATAATTTCCCCCCACCGTGACATCACTCCTCCCGCATTCCTCAAACGTGGAAATGAGACTTGCCTTGATGGGATACGAAGGAAGGAGGAAGAGGAGGAGAGGAAGGAGGGAGGAAGGGAGGTGGGAGGAGGGAGGAAGGAGGGATGTGGGAGGGAGAAAAACATTGACGTCATTACTTTACTGTCGTCACTTACACTTACACACACACACACACACACACACACACAAGGTTCTGTGACGTCTTCCAGTAGTAATATTTTCCATGTTCTCAATAACGTGTGTGTGTGTGTGTTGTGTGTGTGTGTGTGTGTGTGTGTGTGTGTGTGTGTGTGTGTATGTGATATTACCTAGTCATCCTTACCTAATTATATTTTTACAGTTTTGAATATAGCTTGTTGTGTGTGTGTGTGTGTGTGTGTGTGTGTGTGTGTGTGTGTGTGTGTGATATTACGTAGTCATCCTTACCTAATTATAGTCTTACAGGTTTGAATCAAGCTTGTGTGTGTGTGTGTGTGTGTGTGTGTGTGTGTGTGTGTGTGTGTGGTGTGTGTGTGTGTGTGTGTGTGTGTGTGTGTGTGGATCACAGCCAGAAATCAGAACAGGAGCATGGAGTCACCCTTACGAAATGACAGAGAGAGAGAGAGAGAGAGAGAGAGAGAGAGAGAGAGAGAGAGAGAGAGAGAGAGAGAGAGAGAGAGAGAGAGAGAGAGAGAGAGATCTATTACATCACAAGGTCACAACACACAGACAGGACAAACAATCTCAATGCATATTATGGTAAAAAAAAATCAACTCTCCCAGATCATTGTTTTAGTCCATTTTTCCATGAGTTCTTGAAGTCCTATAGACTGTCCTTCAGACTCGGGACAAAAAAAAAAAAACGGAATACAATCTTGCTTCATCACCGTTTCCATGATAAAAATAAATGACGGAAGTTCTAAAAATGGTTAATTAAGGCCAAATACTATTGACCCGGAAGTACAGTGATCCGCCTCTTTTTAACTAAGGGAGTTCAAGTCATTGGAAGGCGGAAATATAGTACAGAATAGAAATACCAAAGGCAACGTTCCAGAGCTTATCAATGAAAGGTTGATTAGGTAACCTCTCACGTCTTTCCTTGGTAATCGAGGAGGTGAAATGTAATATAGTACAGGGGTCAGGGCATACTCAAGACATGCACTTATCCAGGACGGTAGGTGCCTAGGTGTGTGTTGGGCAGTAGACAATATCACACATAAGAACATAAGAAAATAAGAAAATAAGGAAGTACAAGAGGCCGTGAGACTGAGACCTACACGTGGTAGTTCCAGTTACTTAACACTACCTACATCCACCTTTCATCCCCATCCATGAAATTGTCTAGTCTCCTATGGACCTACATATAAGATGTCTAGCCTCCTATAAGACACACCTCCTAGTAGTAGTAGTAGTAGTTTATTGACAAAGCATAACACAATACACACAAAAATCTATACATCTTGTTTTGTTTTGTCCATAATAAAACTAAATAACAAATAAACTTGAGAGGAGCATATGGAATTACATATAAACATGAAGTACTTCATATACGAAATTGCACAACTCGCACAAATGAGTTCTTTCATTGAATAATTCGCCAATATCAGAAAAGTTCAACATTGGGTACCTTTCACGGCACCCAATGCCGTGAAACACACACATCTGTACACGTCAGTCTTAACACATCCTGACAGCCACTTCCCCTCCCTCGCTCCCCTCTCTCATCTTTTCCCCTTCAATCACTTTAATTATGTCAGGGAGGTAGAAATGGGAGAAAGAAATGATCTGGTGTTTCATTTCTTTAGCTACTGAGACTGTCCCGTACATACATGTCCTCTTTGTCATTTCTCTCCATTCCTGACATAGCTCTATACATTGCTATCGATCTCCTCTTTTTTTTCTTTCTTTCAATGTGTGTGTGTGTGTGTGTGTGTGTGTGTGTGTGTGTGTGTGTGTGTGTGTGTGTGTGTGTGTGTGTGTGTGTGTGTGTGTGTGTAAGATGGGATGCCTCTTGTATAGGCTTGTGTAAGGGAGGGAGGGAGAGGGAGGGAGGGAGAGAGGGAGAGAGATAGGCAGAGAGGAAAGGACAGGTAACATACATAGATAGGAAAGCCCAGAAGTCAGTCAGGTGTGATACAATACTCTCTCTCTTCTTTTTTTATTCTCTCTCTCTCTCTCTCTCTCTCTCCTTCTACTCTTGATGTTTTTATGCTTCGATCTTTTTTTGCATTTCTTCTTTTATCGCATTTGTTCTTTTTTTCTTTTTATCGTGTGCATTGGCGTATCAAAGAAATATATGAACTGCCACGGCGAGACATTCCTTCACAGCCCCGTCATGAAATATATTACAGAAGACCAGACCACATTAAATTAAGCTGGATAATGATGATGGAATGATGGAATGACGACGGAAGACTATACTATTTTTTTTAACGAGGCGAAAAATCCTGACCCCTTGCTGCTTACGGACTGATATTTGATGCCAGAAGGGAATGCTACGGTTCTTCTTAATTTCAGTTGTATTTCATCATAGTTAACCACATTATCAGGTAAACATAGGCACAATTTTAAGCATGAGACCTTAAGATAGAATGAAATTTTTGCCTTGTTAAAAGAAATAGACTACAGACGACATTAAGTTGAATAATGATGATGGAAGAAAGGGCGACACACGGACAAGGGAGAGAGGATGATATGAGGATAAGAAGTGACGGCTGGTGACAACATGAGTGACGTGAGGTGATGGAAGAGGAGGAGGAGGAGGAGGGGGAGGAGGAGGAAGAGGAGGAGGAGGAGAAGGTTATGTATGAGTGACGGGAGGTGATGGAAGGAGGAGGAAGAGGAGGAGGAAAAGGTTATGTATGATAATGGGATGTATGGTTATGTTATGTGTGAAGGTTATGTTGATATGTTCCTCAGTCTAAAGGTTATTATGAAGAAGGATGTTTCCGGTGATGATGAGTATGTTATGTTGACAGGGTGACATTTTTGGTGATAAAAGGGTTAGAGAGAGAGAGAGAGAGAGAGAGAGAGAGAGAGAGAGAGAGAGAGAGAGAGAGAGAGAGAGAGAGAGAGAGAGAGAGAGAGAGAAGAGAGAGAGAGAGAGAGAGAGAGGAGGACGAGAGAGAGAGAGAGAGAGAGACTTTTTTTTTGACTTTTGACTTATTGTTTTATTGGCCTCCATCATACAATACTTTTTTTATTCATTTTACA
Organism: Chionoecetes opilio; assembly: GCA_016584305.1. Lineage (NCBI taxonomy): Eukaryota > Metazoa > Arthropoda > Malacostraca > Decapoda > Majidae > Chionoecetes > Chionoecetes opilio. The sequence goes on along the minus strand of JACEEZ010009558.1, from coordinate 171,161 downwards.
TAAGTAAGGCATGAAGCCTAGGTCTGTTGCGCGCAAGCTCCTATACAGACCTGTTGCTTAAGATATACAAAAACGTGTTTAGCAAGTGGACTTAGGCCATTGGCTTACAAATATATACAATATTAATAACTGACATTATAAATGAATATATACATACGTATATACCTATATACACATACATGCATACATATACATACACACGTGCAACATACCTACACGTACACATACATTTATGCGCACACACAGACACCTACATACCCATACATTTACACACACCCAAACATACTTACACATTAACACAGTGTAATATACAAGTACACACTCACATAATGAATCCATGCATACCTACAGAATGACTTAGTGTATATAACTTTGAAGCAACAATTTCTTGAGTTTATGTTTGAAGGATATTTAGTTGTGGAATTTTTTATTCCTGCTGATAAACTATTCCATAATTTGACACCTCTGACTGAAACATTTTGCGAGCATGAGTAGTCCTGCAACGTGGTATTCGTAACTGTAATGACCTTGTAGCAAAAGTATGTGAAATGTAGTGAAAACCGTTATCAACAGGATACACATGTAATGATTTATAAACAAATAAGTTTGATTGCAGAGATATTATATCAGACAGTTTGAGTAACTGGTGGTCTCGAAATAGTGGGTTGGTGTGCTCATATCGTGACTTATAGAACATAACACGTATTAACTTTTTTTGAGAAATAAATAGATTATCCACATATGTTTTATATGCTCCCCCCCAAATTGTTGAACAATACAGTAGATATTGATATCCTAGTGATGAATATATTTGAATAATACACTCAAAAGTGATACAGCTACGAATTTTATATAAAACGCCAGTTAATTTAGATATTTTAGTACATAATTGATTTATTTGTGATCTCCATGTTAATTTATTGTCAATGGTTATACCTAGAAATTTATATTCTTCAACTTTACACAAGGATAAATCATTTATTTTTACGTCAATATGGGCTGCACTAGTCATTAGAGGGTGGGATACCATGTAGCATGTTTTAGAGATGTTCAGTATTAGTTCATTGCTTTTCATCCAGTTAGATACATTAATTAACTCTGAGTTTAGTATATTCTCTATTTCACCAAGATCTTGTCCCTGAATATATATGGAGGTGTCATTAGCAAAAAGCAAAAACTTCAATTTATTACTACAACGTAAAATGTCATTGATATAGATAAGAAACGAAACTGGGCCTAAAACTGAACCTTGTGGTACACCATAGCAGATTGATTCATGTGAAGATGCAGAATTATTATATACAGTGTATTGTCTTCTGTGGCTTAAGTAGCTGTTGAACCAGTCATGTGCCGGACCACGAATGCCATAAGTTTTCAATTTCTCTAATAAAATAGGATGAGAGATGGTGTCAAACGCTTTTGATAAGTCACAAAATACTGTTATTTGATGCATCTTGTTGTCTAATGAGTTATAAATACTATTACAAAGGTGATGGATTGCTAACTCTGTACTATAGTTGGGTCGAAAGCCATACTGAAATTCTGTTAGTAATGTAAATTTTGACAGGTACTCCATTAATCTGCTTACAACAGTTTTCTCAAAGATTTTACTAAAGCTTGAAAGGATAGAAACAGGTCTGTAATTACTAAAGAGAGACTTCTCACCTTTTTTAAATATGGGAACCACTTTCGCTTATTGTAACTGTTTTGGAAAACTACCTTCTTTAAACGACCGATTTATGATATAATCTAAAAAGGAAGAGACTTCACAGCTGCATTGTTTTATAACTTTAATATTAATATCATCATAGCCTGGCGAAGTTGTCTTAAGGTTTTTAATAATGGATTCGATTTCTGGTATTGATGTAGGTCGAAGGAAAAATGAAAAGGGTACAGGGTCAGGTAGGTACTGTTTAAATGAAGTAGCACTTGGCACAATGCTCTGAGCTAGTTGAGTAGCAACATTACTAAAATAATCATTAAATGCAGTAGCAATTTCGTTATTGTTAGATGTTGTTTTATTGCAAAAAATTATAGAAGGTGGTAATTTTGACTGGTTCTTTCCCATTAGATTATTAACAATACTCCAAGTTTTTTTTGCATCACCTGCTTTCTCGCGTAGTCTGGACCTAAAATTATTGTCTTTAGCTGCCCTAATTATAGTTGTTAATGAGTTCCTGTACCGTTTGAATATTCTTTCGTAAGTTAGTGGCCACTTAGCGTATAATTTTTGCAATCTGTTACGATGTTTGATGGAATTCCTGATTGCTGTTGTGATATAAGTCTTACCTAGGTGTTTGTCCTTAACTAAAATTTTCTTAACAGGAAAGTGTTCATTATAGAGAATTTGAAACTTATGCATATATATATCAAAAGTTTCATCAACTCCTCTGTCTTTTAACTCCAATTCCCATTTATAATTCTTCAAATCATTTCTAAAGGCATCGATGTAAGTATCAGTGATTATTCTTCTGGTTAGGATATGAAAACAATGTGTACTATTAATGTGAACAGAAAATATGCAAAAAATTGGGAAGTGGTCACTGATGGAAGTATACAATATACCACTCTCTTGGTAATTAAGGAAATCATTAGTCCAAATGTGATCTATTAATGAAGCAGAATTATTAGTGACTAGTAGGTTTATTTATCGCGGAGTAAAAAAAGTGGGAAAAAAGCAAATTAATAAAGTTGCAAACATGATTATCATTGCTTTTTAGCAAATTTATATTAAAGTCGCCCATTAAGTAACATTTCATGTTGAATTTTGATAAAAAGTCTAAAATATGCTCCATGGACAGAAGGAACTCACTAAGATTAGAATTTGGGGGTCTATAAATAATTCCTATTATAAATTTAATGGGGTGTTTGAGTTCCAAAAATAAGGATTGAATGTGAGGTAGCTGCAAAGAGACATCGTTAAGGGGTACACCTTGGAAGGACTTTTTAAGGTATATTGCCACACCTCCACCTCGTGTAGTCTTATTTCTATAATGGGCAGAATAACCGTTCAAACTATAAAGTTGACATATTTCATCGTTTAGGCGAGTTTCACATAAACCAAGGACATCAAAATCTATACCATATCTATACATACAGAGAGAGAGAGAGAGAGAGAGAGAGAGAGAGAGAGAGAGAGAGAGAGAGAGAGAGAGAGAGAGAGAGAGAGAGAGAGAGAGAGAGAGAGAGAGAGAGAGAGAGAGAGAGAGAGAGAGAGAGAGAGAGAGAGAGAGAAAAAAAAATAGGGTTAAATGAGATGGTAAAGATGATGGCTGGAAAAGGACTAGAGGAGGAGGGAGAAGAAGAAGAAGAAGAAGAAGAAGAAGAAGAAGAAGAAGAAGAAGAAGAAGAAGAAGAAGAAGAAGAAGAAGAAGAAGAAGAAGAAGGAAGAGAAGGAGCAAGGAGAAGGAGCTTGGAGGAGGAGGATGAGGAGGATGAGGAGGCTTTATCACTACAGGTGGCGTGGTGGTGGTGGTGGTGGAATGAAATCAGAGTAAAATAGGAAAGAAAATATGATAATGGAAGAGAAAAGGTAAGAAGGCGAAATAAATAAGTGTTAAATACAGGGTGTAACACGAGTTTCTGCAAATATTGCGACAGATGATATATCGTATAATTCTAAGTAGAAAATGCTCTATACACATATGCTTTTTGAAGCTTCCTTTAGACGTGAGATGAATTGTAAAAAAATCACGGCGGCCGCTATTGTCACAGCGATGCAACGTATGGAGGTGCACTTGCGGTTGCCACTCGGTGAAATTTTGAATTATTTAATCATAATTTTTACTTGAAATGGAACATTAATTTAGCTTTTAACAACACAATTGGTATTAATTAAATTAATTTAAAAGCTAAATTAATGTTCCATTTCAAGTAAAAATTCTGATTACATAATTCAAAATTTCACCGAGTGGCAACCGCAAGTGCACCTCCATACTTTGCATCGCTGTGACAATAGCGGCCGCCGTGATTTTTTACAATTCATCTCACGTCTAAAGGAAGCTTCAAAAAGCATATGTGTATAGAGCATTTTCTACTTAGAATTATACGATATATCATCTGTCGCAATATTTGCAGAAACTCGTGTTACACCCTGCATATCAATCAGTCAGTCGAGTTTGTGAAAAAAAAGGAGACAAAGCAAAAATAAATAAAAAACAACAACAACCCATCTCAATAATAATTAAACACAAACAAATATATGAATGCACAAGCAAACAATAGGTGAGACGTGTCCTCTTGCCCAATCAAAGCTTTCCTGTAATTTACGTTTCGTCTCGTCACCATGCGAAACAATATGACAAACTGAACGTAAATATCTGAATAACACTCATATACTCTTATCGGCTGGCCAGGTGTGTGTGTGTGTGTGTGTGTGTGTGTGTGTGTGTGTGTGTGTGTGTGTGTGTGTGTGTGTGTGTGTGTGTGTGTGTGTGTGTGGAAATGTATGAAGGAAAGTCCACAAATTTAGTAATACTGGAGAAAAAAATCTGTGTAATCAGAACTGTACAAATTTATTCCTTATTATCATTATTATTATTGTTGCTATTATTATTATTATTATTATTATTATTATTATTATTATTATTATTATTATTATATTTTCTAAGACAAGTGGGGCACAATTCATAAGGTCGCCAGATCCTGTTCTAATCATTCACGGTTTTTAGATACTAAGCGTCAAAGGTCACAAGAAGAAGAAGATAACGTACGTCAAGTGTTGTCAAGGGTAAGAAGATGACGTTGTAACCTTTGCCTTGATGATGGTGGAATGAATATTACTTAATGCAAACAATGGGTTCACATTTTTTTGTAACCCTGTACTTGCGTCATATCAAACCTGTATTCATTTGTTTATTCATTCATTGTCTAGTCTACGAAGCTGTGCGTGTTTTTTCTTCATTTGTTCATTAATTAAATTCATTCATCTGTGTGCTTGTATATTTTGTTCATTTACTTTTTTTCATTTTAGTAACTGAGTACCAGAGGGTTTGAGTGAAGTCTTGCAAATACTTCTAATTAAGTTATCTGATCTTTATTTATTATTGATTTCATTACCAATAAATTTACTGGTTTATCTATGTGCAGAAATATACTGGAAAAAAACCAGCAGTCGAAGTTTTTTTTTTTTTTGCATAGTGTAACTGAGACCGACATGGTAAATAAAACCTTACGTCACAACCTAAGGAGCAGTTATCATAGTTCCACATGGTATCCTAGTATAGTATTGAAGTCTAAGTGTAAGATACCAGGCAAGGGTATTGTTGATAAACCCTGGCAATGCACAACGTCTATAGTAACCTTACGTTAATTTAATTAGCGTTAATTAATCTTGCCTAGAAGTCACGCCCCCCCCCCCCCCCCCCCCTTTATAGTTCTCAGCCGAGGGCCCTGGGAGTTACCGGGATATTTTGATGGCTCTGCTATGTAGTTTGTAATAAGGTAGTGAATACTCTTTACGTAAACATGTGTGTGTTCAGTGTCTGTGTGTGTGTGTGTGCATGTGCGTGTGTGTGTGTGTGTGTGTGTGTGTGTTGTGATGTAAATGTTGTTGGGAGGGGGAGTGGAGGAGGGGGGAGTGGAGGAGGGGGAGTGGAGGAGGGTTGAGTTCCGGGGCCTCTCTACAGTCTCTGATTTTGTTCCTTTTGCTTTTGGGGTTGCTTAGTACAAATTTAACGATAGGTCTCTCTCGTCTCTCTTTTTTTTTTCTCTCTCTCTCTCTCTCTTAGGCGATCTAAACTAACCAACTCACGGATAACCTAACCTAACCTAACCTAACTTAACCTGACGGGAAATAACATATGAATACAGCAAGGGTTTGGGCCACGACTTAACTAATTACTATACTGTGACGTCTGAGTGAATGGAAGAGGAGGGAGAAGGGGAGGAAGGAGACGAGGAGGAAGGAGAAAAGGAGGCAGAAGAAGGGGAGGAGGGAGAAGGGGAGGAAGGAGAAGAGGAGGAAGGAGAAGGGAGGAGGGAGAAGAGGAGGAAGGAGACTGAATGACAACGAAGAACCAGGACTATCTCGGTTCTGGATGGCAGGACGGGTTACGTGATCCGTGTATTACTGAAACACAACTATGGGAACACAGCATATGTACAGCAGTGTATAGATTGCCCACGTGTATATATAATCTTTAATTTGCTTTAGTACTTAAGTTCATTTACTCCTGTTTGTATCATTGAATATTTTTTTTTATTGTATGCCTTTGGGTGCAAATAAAATTATTATTATTATTATTACATCCTAACGCCCTAACAACACTTAATTTAGGTCTCCAAGCGCTCTCCTTCCTCCAACACATCCCTTCCCCTTACCTCCTTAACCACCACCACCACCACCACCGATAAAGAAAAAAAAAAATTGATCACACATAACTAGAAAAACTCGAATTATGTGGAAAAGCCTTAAGGACATTTAACAGGAAAATTGTCAAGAAAAGATAAACAAATAGAATCAAAAGAATTCAAGGTCCAGATTTTTGTTTTTTGTGTGTGTGTTTCCGACGGCCATGACTCATTCTCAAATTTCTATACTCACAAGCTATCATCTTTGCCTGTCAAGGGTTTTTTTCCCTCCCACGTAAGAACTCGCCAAGCACCTTCAACACAGGTGTCTGAAAAATATCTCAGGAGCTCGATTTCTGAGTTTCCAAATTCAATACACCACCTTGGTATCTGTAAAGTTTAGTCTCGAAAAAAAAATGACGTATACGCCTACTATTATAACCACACGTAATAAATGTTGAAGAATATATAATGAAACGATTTTATTTTTGATGTTTAGTACTATTTTCGCATATCATATTATATCAATGGAATGTACACTTATAAACTTATGACAGGAATCCATATATATATATGTTTATGATTTGTACATCACAAAGGACTGACGAAGGGCAAAACAAAAAAAAAGAGTAACAAAGAGCCCGCTTAGTTGTCAGTCCCTATAAAGAAGACAGTAAGATAATATAAAAAGGGGGGGTTCCAGTTCTAGTGTTAGAGTTAGTTTTAGTCTAGTTCTAGTTAGTTCTAGTGTTAGTTTTAGTTTTAGTCTAGTTCTAGTTAGTTCTAGTGTTAGAGTTAGTTTTAGTCTAGTTCTAGTTGATTCTAGTGTTAGTTTTAGTCTAGTTCTAGTTAGTTCTAATGTTAGTTTTAGTTTTAGTCTAGTTCTAGTGTTAGTTTTAGTTTTAGTCTAGTTCTAGTTAGTTCTAGTGTTAGAGTTAGTTTTAGTCTAGTTCTAGTGTTAGTTTTAGTTTTAGTCTAGTTCTAGTTGATTCTAGTGTTAGTTTTAGTCTAGTTCTAGTTAGTTCTAGTGTTAGAGTTAGTTTTAGTCTAGTTTTAGTCTAGTTCTAGTGTTAGTTTTAGTTTTAGTCTAGTTCTAGTTGATTCTAGTGTTAGTTTTAGTCTAGTTCTAGTTAGTTCTAGTGTTAATTTTAGTTTTAGTGTAGTTCTAGTTTATTCTAGTGTTAGTTTTAGTCTAGTTCTAGTTAGTTCTAGTGTTAGAGTTAGTTTTAGTCTAGTTCTAGTTAGTTCTAGTGTTAGAGTTAGTTTTAGTCTAGTTCTAGTTAGTTCTAGTGTTAGAGTTAGTTTTAGTCTAGTTCTAGTTAGTTCTAGTGTTAGAGTTAGTTTTAGTCTAGTTCTAGTTAGTTCTAGTGTTAGAGTTAGCCAATTCAGTTCGATTCAATTTAATATCATAACATTTCCTTTTCTTTTCATTACAAAGCGGCAATTAGCGGTGTTTGTTCTTACATTTCTATAACTTCCTTTTCTTACTATACTTCTCCCTCGCTCAGTGGCTCCTTTGGATGTAAAATGAACAAAAAAGTTAACATTTCTTACTCTTCCTCTCTTATCAATGTCATTCATTATTTACTCTAAGATCTATTTTTTTTTCTCTCTCTCTCTCTCTCTCTCTCTCTCTCTCTCTCTCTCTCTCTCTCTCTCTCTCTCCTCTCTCTCTCAAAATCTTAACATTTTTTACTCTTCTCTTATCAATGTCATTAATTATTTACTTAAAGACCCAATTCCCTCTCTCTCTCTCTCTCTCTCTCTAAAACAGGAGCTCTCGACTTCCTCTTAATCGGAGTAAAGAGTTTCAAGAGTTTCAAGACAGAGAGAGAGAGGGAAAAAATCAAGAGAAAGAGGGGAAAAAATCAAGAGAGAGAGAGAGAGAGAGAGAGAGAGAGAGAGAGAGAGAGAGAGAGAGAGAGAGAGAGAGAGAACCCGGAGGAGGAAGTGAGGCAGAGAAGAGGTGTCGTTACAGAGGCTACACAACAAGGTCCGTATGTGTGTGTGTGTGTGTATGTGCGCTTCAAGGTCAAATCAACGTAGACGGATTTACGACAGACAGATTTGATGATTAATGATACCACGTCGAGTCGAATGGATAAAGAAATAAGAAATAAGAAAAATAAACAATAAGTAAATACTACATCTTGTTTTCCTATCGATAATAATAACATGAATTTAGTTTTTCGTGGGATTATGTAATTTTGTCATGAGTCAAATGGATAAATAAATGAATAATTGAACATAAAATAATACAAATAAATAAATACACCTTTTCCTATTAATTAAAAAAAACCATGAATCTGGTTTTTAGTTTTCTAGTTTTAGTTTTAGTCTAATTTTAGTTAGTTCTAGTGTTAGTTTTAGTTTTAGTCTAGTTCTAGTAAGTTCTAGTGTTAGAGTTAGTTTTAGTCTAGTTCTAGTTGATTCTAGTGTTAGAGTTAGTTTTATTATAGCTCTAGTAAGTTCTAGTGTTAGTTTTAGTTTTTCTAGTAAGTTCTAGTGTTAGTTTTAGTTTAGTTCTAGTAAGTTCTAGTGTTAGAGTTAGTTTTAGTCTAGTTCTAGTAAGTTCTAGTGTTAGTTTTAGTTTAGTTCTAGTAAGTTCTAGTGTTAGTTTAGTTCTAGTAAGTTCTAGTGTTAGAGTTAGTTTTAGTCTAGTTCTAGTAAGTTCGTGTTATTTTTGTTTTAGTCTAGTTCTAGTTAGTTCTAGTGTTAGTTTTAGTTTTAGTCTAGTTCTAGTTAGTTCTAGTGTTATTTTTGTTTTAGTCTAGTTCTAGTGAGTTCTAGTGTTAGTTTTAGTTTTAGTCTAGTTCTAGTAAGTTCTAGTGTTAGTTTTAGTTTAGTTCTAGTAAGTTCTAGTGTTAGTTTTAGTTTAGTTCTAGTAAGGTCTAGTGTTAGTTAGTTTTAGTCTAGTTCTAGTAAGTTCTAGTGTTAGAGTTAGTTTTAGTCTAGTTCTAGTAAGTTCTAGTGTTAGAGTTAGTTTTAGTCAAGTTCTAGTAAGTTCTAGTGTTAGTTTTAGTTTTAGTCTAGTTCTAGTTCGTTCTAGTGTTAGTTTTAGTTTTAGTCTAGTTCTAGTAAGTTCTAGTGTTAGAGTTAGTTTTAGTGCGTAGTCTTTAGTTAAATAATTTTGTCATGGTTTTTTTTTGTGTGAAGATAAATAAGCACACACACATACTAAAAAAGACACACTAAATAAATATTAAAAAAAATGTGAACAGCCCTGCATCATACCGCCAAGAACACAGTCAATAAATCACACATGCAGCACACCTACACACACTTGAACAGCGAGGAAGCGTGCTTGATCACCCCAACACACACACACACACACACACACACACGGGACCAGTTTTTACAGTCGGTCCCCGTATAACAACAGCGGACCGGGAAGAAGTGAATCGCGGTCCAGAGGTAAAGGCGGGAGCTGACGGCTTAATCCCTTGAGACCCAGAACATAATTACCATTGTAATTAGGCTACCATTAGACGATTTTTAGTGAATATAAGCAATATTTTACAGATATGCCTGTTTAGTATCCTTGTCGACTAACTAATTTGGTATATTCAGTTACTTTTCGTAATTTTATGGCTAAAAACATACAATTTTTTATAGCAATGGAAAGATCTGGGCGTGAAGGGGTTAAGGGTTACATCTCGGGCACACTGCCACAACAAACATACAAGCAAGCGCGTGTGTCATTCTCTCTATTTCCCTATGTTTCCTTTAGTATTTCCCTGGGCTCACTCATAGTATGTCCGCTTTTCATTATTCCCTCGCGAATGTAGGAAAGAAAGTCTAACGAGGAAATAATAGGTCAGGTAACAGAATAACCTAACCTAAACATAACGTAGTTTAACAACTTTTTCCACTTTACTTTTTTTTCTCGTGCTACTTCTTCTCGATTACCTTCCCAAACATACGCCTAGAGGTTTTTTTTCACATAATTTCCCCCAGTTTTCTAATCTCGCAATATCTGACAACAAGCAATATTTGGACACACTCTGGAGCGAGACCTATCAACAGCACTGGATGAAGCTAACCAGGACCATCCTAGTTTTTTTTGGGGGGGGGCTTTTTTTTACATTTGTGACTATAGCGCCTGTAGGCAGTGACCTCCACGGGTGGGATGGTAGGCCCTGGAGGGCTGTGATGGTTGGCCCTCGCCCGTGGTGGCGCAGGCAGGATTTTTATAGTGACGCCTGTGATTAGAGGCTCATGCCTCCCCCCTGTGTCCTCCGATGCACTCGCAATCGAAGGTAGAGTTAATGGGCAGCATGTGGGTGTTCTTAGGCCACTCGACGGTGCAGAAAGATTTTAAGTGGATTTTGGTTCTCACTTGGGATCGAACTCGGTTCACCGAGAACGCCACTCAGAGACGCTAACCACGCTGCTATCGCCTCCCCAACGGGGGCGCATGCAGGAAGGCGTGGGAGACATAACGTGACGAAGGAAGGGAAGTGAGCGGCGGGCCTGGAGGAGGAGCGGGCAGCCGGGGAGACATGTGCCTACCTCGGGAGCACCGCAAAAACTAGTCCGAGTCGTGACCTTCAAAACTTGACCTTGATTCACCTCAGACGACCGTGACGAACAGTACGGTAGGTATGTCCATTTTCATTTATATTATGCTATTTGTCAGTGATGCTATTTGGCGGTATGATTGCTGAAGCGCATAGAAAATTTTACTAGGAAGTCAACGTAGACCTCGAGCAGCAACGTATGAATTCTGAGATGCAGCGTTTAGATGACTCAGTAGGGAGATCGAGGCATCGCACACCTATACATAAGAACATAAGAACATAAGGAAGCTACAAGAGGCCGTGAAGCCTACACGTGGTTGTTCTTGTTACTTAACACTACCCACATCCACCTTTCATCCCCATCCATGAAATTGGCTAGCCTCCTTTTAAAACTTCCTATTGACTCCGAACTAACTACCTGACAACTGAGTCCATTCCAATCATTTACCACCCTAAAGGCCCCCATCCACGGTACGATTGGTCGTACGATCTGATCCGACAGACCTGATCCGATGGATATCCTACCACCCACTAACGATCCGACCGCACCTCAGGATCAATTCAGTTGGTGATAGAAACGGTGGAGAGCGGTTCCCATGATGGGTCTATGCAACGAGGATCGAATCACTTTTGATGGAATCTGATACCACAACTGAGGAGCGTAAACATCATCCGCGCTCGCACCAAATTTCATAGAGGCAGTTATTTTCTTAATATATTTCCGGAACACACTTCTCATATTTTTTTTTTTTTTTTTACTGTTTCAACATTAGCCTCACTGTCGCTCACTGTCCCGCTCCTTGAGTTTCTCTACCAATACTTCATAAGCTGCATTTTTCTTATATTTATCCATTTACTTTTTGCTTTTTATTTCCCACAAACATTCAGTTTCTATATAATTGGATGAATTCTGTCCAAAAGTGCTTGTCATTAAAGAAACAATTCATCTTGGTAATCCTCTCGCGACGCTGTCAGTGGCGAAACTGACGGTTGGCCTCACGATCAGCACACTCACGGTGCGATCCGGTCTGAACCGGATGATCTGTCGGATCTAAAAACCAAACACTGCTTGGTCGCATCCGACCAGCTGTCAGTCGGTCGGACAGACCAAAATCACCCCACTCACGATCCAATCTGGTTGGATCCAACCAGATCTGTCCGATGGTCGCACGACCAGATCGCACCGTGGATGGGGGCCTTAAGACATACACACACCTAGGGCAGTGTACGGGGGGGGGGGGGGGGTAATCCTCCCTATATATTTTTATTTCTTTGCAATGCCGAACACTTCAAGTCACGAGTTAACATTGGTAATTATAATTAGTACTTGTTGTTTCGTGCAGAAATTATCTAACTGTGAAAAATCTTCGAAAGAGTTCATCGATTTATTATCAGGAGTATTATCCCTACTATTGACATTACGACTATTCATCTGTTCCTGCCATTGTTAAGTTATTGTTGATATCATTATTTTTATCATTGTTGCGTTTATCATTGTAATTCTCTTCACTACTACCAATATTATCAATACTACCGTTCTTACAACTACAACTATCACTACTACCACCACCACCACTACTCATACCTCTTTTCTCACATCACAAAGGACTGGCTAAAGGCAAAAAAACAAAAAGCAACAAAAACCCCGCTTAGTTGCCAGTCCCTATAAGGAAGACGGTAAGAGAATATCAAAAAGGGGAGTGGGCCAATGTAGTTCGGGAGGTGTCTTGTCACTCCTCTCTCGAAGAAATGTACCATTACTCTACTATTACTATTACTCTCACTACCATCACGAGTATACAGGCGTTCCAAATTCCCTTCTCCAAGCCGGACAGAGTTCAGCCAAGGCCAACAAGAAGGTCTCTAACACTCACAAGTCCTACCCTGTGCCCCTGTGCCCCTCCGCCCCTGTCGCGCGCTCGGGACGTTTCCCCTCCGCTATTGTGACACAGTCCTTGGCAACGCGTGGACTTGGGCGGAATAAAGAGAAGTACGCTGATATTTCTAGTAGTGGTAGTAGTATTAGTAGTAGTAGTAGGAAAGGAAATATATGCAGTATCAACCCACCACATGTGGCCCCACCACATTGTCAGCAAGCCAAGCCAGGGCCGCAGGATGGGCGAGGACCTGTTGTGAAGGCGAGTAGGAAAGTTTTATTTTGTTCCCTGCTTGACCTGAAGACACGTAGGCGGAACCTCCATGGCAACGGTACAATGATATATTAAAGCGTAGTTCTTAAGTTACGAGGGATAGCTATTTGAGATGATGGTTAGCTTGGTGGTATCGCGTTCAGATCTCCATCTCCGGGCTTTTAAAGGGACTATTATAGGGCTTTATGTATATTTATTTATATCCGGACGAGGACTGTTATAGAGCAACCGCAGTGTACTATTTTCCCGACATGGCCTTAAAAAGTAACATATAATAAAGTAAGCTCATAAAAAAACAATACTATAGTTAGCTAACCCACAGAAAGAAACAGCTACTATACACAGCACTTTTTTTTTTTATAAAGAAGACAGTGAGAGAATACCTGACCTTAAGATAGAAAGGAGTTTTCGCCTCGTTAAAAAAGATAAGACTATAGCTCCATACACGCTGTCGAGGGGCATTGAACTCGCCTGGTGTCACGGGGTATGCACGCGTTACTTGCATGAAATTCCCCTCCGTCACAACTCTCAAGCCATCCGTCCATCGCTCGATCAGAGATTACAGCCACCGCCTTCGCCTCAGGTACTAATCTATTCCCAGCCTGGTTCAGGACTTCCCCGGCTGCTTGCTCCTTCCGCCAACCTTCGAGCTGAATCTTAACTTTCATTACCGCTCGTGTGTCAACCAATCCTCTGCTGTCCAGGGTCACAATTGCTCCACTCTTAACGACTCTCCTACTTCTTCCTTCCTCTTAATCCTCTTCTCTTCCATTACCTTCAATTTTAGCTCCTCTCCTATTCATTAGCTCTTCATTCTGTTTATCCTCCAAGCTTCCTATCTCATCCCCGAGAATATGCTCTCCGTAACCCCTTCACGCCCAGATCTTTCCTTTGCTATAAAAAATTGTGGGTTTTCGAGCCATATAATTACGAAAGGTGACTGAATATACCAAATTAGTTAGTGGACAAGGATACTAAACAGGTCATATCTATAAAATATTGCTTATATTCACTAAAAATAATCTAATGATACCCAAATTACAAAGGAAATTACGTTATGGGCCTCAAGGGGTTAACGTGTTCCCGTAGCACACAAACACATCATTATCACTTGCCAACACCCACACTATAAAAATTTACTTCCATGGACGCACTTACATCTCCGCGAACTAATGTGCTTGTATAATAGTGAATGACTTGTATAATAATAATATAATAAATAATAAATAATAAGTATGATAAATCACTTGTATAATAATAATGACTTGTATAATAGTGAGTACGCGGCGCACGTCTGTTGTGATGTCTGCCTGCATGTGCAACGATAAAATAATGTAAGTATTGCAGGATACAAACTCTGAATGATATGATATTGATAAGTAAGTTAACTGCAGCTCAACTCTTTCTGATTGCTTGCATGCCGCCCTTACAATCACTGGTAGCTACTAAGATATAAGTGCAGTTTAAAATACACGATCAGTGGTTTTAAGTATCCTGAACGTTTTGTTTTCATCATATGGAATATTTCTAACCCCTACAACAGCTGGCGGAAATGAAAAATAACACAAGAGTGGTCTGGGGAGCGAACCCCCCCCCCCCCCCCAGTAAGGTTAAGTTACGTAATCAATGCCCAGCTAGGTTAGTTAACTAGCAGGGGGGTCTGGGGGGATGCGCCCCCCGCCCACCCCAGTTATGTCAGGAGAGTATTGGTCAATAGGGAGTATTGGTTGGAACTGCATATTTACCGCTACTAATAACATTAATTACCTTACAAACAAAATTATAATGTCGAACGCGGAAGGAAAATATTTGGAGGTCATTCGGCAGATCCGCGCGGAGGCTGTAACACGAACTCTGGAGAGAGGAAACGGAATACATAACATTTTGTGGAAGCCTCTCTCTCACGCGTCGAAGATATGTAAAAGATCCCTACAGTAGTGTATGTAGCTATGTGTGTGTGTGTGTGTGTGTCTGTGTGTGTGTGTGTGTTTTGGTTTCTGACTCCCACGTAGCATACCAGTGTGATGGAAGTGCACCATATTATAATGTACGTCTGTCACATCAACTACAGGGACTCATTGACACAGTAATGACAGTACCAATACAAGTATAGTATATAAAGATCCTTGGAGAGTAGGAAGGACAAAGATGCAAGGAAAGCAGAGCGGGAGGCAGGCTGAAAGAGAGGAACATTATCTTTGGGTGGCAGCGTCGCCCACAAGGAAATTTTAATATTCCGTCGCTAATCCGTCGCGGTCACTGAGTGTAAACAACCCGCGTCTGCTCTTCATCCCAGGTGGTCACTGTTACCCGGGATAACGGTGCCTTTACGAGACTGTTATTACTTACCAGCAGGATCCTCGCCATGGTGTAGCCTGTCTATCGCCTCCTGTAGGATATCGCCCTTCGCACAAATCACTGGAAGCTACAAGGCGTTGTCCAAGTGGTCGCGGGAAGGCGTGGATGTGGAGGACTTGGGGCGGTTGTCTCCAGAACACTGTTTACAAAGTGACTGTCCAGCGCGTCGCACGAAAGCCCTGACGGATGAGAGCAAAGAGACCTCGCGTGTCGGGTTGTCGGCTGTGGTGGAGTGAGTGAGGCGAGGAGCGGTAGTGCCGAGAGGTAATAAGGCGGAGGTGGAGGTGGGGGCGGGGCTTCCCAAATAAGCTGCACGAGGCTGGAACGTCAGGAGCATCACCGATTCACCGCTTAGGAAGAACAGACGTTTTGGCGCCGAGGATGACAGTAGGGTTGGGTTTCTCCCTTCCAGGCTTTGACCACAATACCGCACCCGCACGCGTCACACCACAGCCTGCCCACACGACTCACTACACCTTTAACTACGACTGAAGGGCGAAATGAATGATATTATTAAATGGGAATGGGAATTAATCTCATGACAAATACAGCTTTAACAGTCCCAAGCTCCCAAACCATTGCAAACAAGTACATTTTCTCCTCTTTTCCTTATTTTCTTATGTTCTTATGCTTTTTTCCATTTTTAATTTTTTTTATATTTTGTTAATGCTATTTGACAATGCACCTCCCTTGATAATGTTAATAAATCGAATAGTTCTTTGCCTATTGCTTCACTGATGGAGCGGCTGTCTTTGGCATGCTTGTGATGGCGTCTGGAGACTCTGGGCGTCGCAGGCACGTACTGACGCGACAGGAATACAAATACAAAAAATGTATGTAGCTGAATAGAACAGCCTTTGAACATCAACGACTTGGATAGTGGGATTAGCAGTGATATCAGGAAGTTTGCTGATGATACTAAGGTAGGTAGGATTATTGGATCACAGTCTGATGTAAACACATTGCAGGGAGACTTAGATAAACTTAACGAGTGGGCAGTCAGATGGCAGATGGAATTTAATATTGATAAATGCAGCGTTATGAATGTTGGTAGAAAAAACCCTGGTAATAGATACACCATAAGCAATGTATCGCTGAAAAGATCAGAAGGTGAAAAAGATCTTGGAGTGAGGGTGAGCCCAGACCTCCGACCTAGGAAACAATGTATTGAGGCCAGAAATAGAGCTAATAGAGTATTAGGATTCATTACCAGAAGTGTTAAAAGTAGAAGTGCGGAAGTTATTCTAAAGCTTTATCTTGCTCTAGGTAGTCAGGCCTCACCTAGACTATGCGGTTCAGTTTTGGTCTCCATATTACAGGATGGATATAGCCTTGTTAGAAACAGTGCAGAGAAGGATGACCAAAATGATACAAGGGATGCGTAACTTTAGTTATGAGAAGAGATTGAAGTTATTAGAATTACACTCACTCGAGAGACGCAGAGTAAAGGGCGATCTGATAGAAGTTTTTAAGTGGATAAAGGGATTTAATAAAGGAGAGGTAGGAAAAGTTCTTACGGCTTTTAACCAGGGTAGAACAAGAAGTAACGGATTCAAGCTGGAAAAGCGTAGATTTAGAAAGGAAATAGGGAAAAACTGGTTCACAAATAGGGTGGTGAATGAATGGAATGGTCTCAGTAGACAGGTAGTTAGTGCTGAGTCATTAGGGAGCTTTAAAGAAGAACTGGATAGGTTCATGGATGGGGATGAAAGGTGGATGTAGGTAGTGTTAGATGACAGGAACTACAACGTGTAGGCCTCGCGGTCTCTTGCAGCTTCCTTATTTTCTTATGTTCTTATGTTCTAACCGCACATCATCTCGCTTCGTCTACGTATTAGCTATTATCATCACTTTATTATTTGCACCTCAATGAAATAATAGATAGTAAAGACATGTGTTTGCCCAGTTCACGAAGCTTAGATCCAGTTTCTTCGCTCGTTTGTGGTTGTGGAAAAAAAAAATATGAAACCTTCCAGATTCGATTTTTCTTATTTATTCGTTAACTAATGTAATTTATATCTTATTGAATATATCTTAAGTCGCTTAATAAGGCTTGAATTTTAGTTATATGTATCACTGAGATCTATTCCAGGAACTCATACACTAAACCCTTCATGTTCGCGGGTTTAAGGCTCGCGGATTTCAACCCCCTTTTTTTTTTTTTTTTTTTTTTTTTTTTTTTTTTCCTACTCCCTCCCAATTGCTTGCTCTCTACAGGGGCCTTATCCGCCCATGTATGGAGTATGTCTCACATGTTTGGGGAGGATCCACTCATACAGCTCTCCTAAACAGGGTTGAGTAAAAAGCTTTTCGTCTCATCAACTCCTCTCCTCTGACTGACTGTCTTCAATCTTTAAATCACCGCCGCAATGTTGCTTCTCTTGCTCTCTTCTACCGTTATTTTCATGCTCACTGCTCTTCTGAACTTGCTAACTGCATGCCTCCCCCCCTCCCGCGGCCTCGCTGCACAAGACTTTCTACTCATTCTCATCCCTATTCTGTCCATCTTCCTAATGCAAAAGTTAATCAGTATCTTTACTCTTTCATCCCTTTCACTGGTAAACTCTGGAACTCTCTTCCTGTTTCTATTTTTCCACTTTCCTATGACTTAAATCTTTTCAAGAGAAGAGTAACAAGACACCTCCCGAACTAAATTGGCTCACCCCTCTGTTTTTATTTTATTCTCTTACTGTCTTCTTTATAGGGACTGGCGACTAAGCGGGCTTTGTGTTACCCATTTTTGTTGTGCCCTTGGCCAGTTTCTTGTGATGTAAAAAAAAAAAAAAAAAAAAAAAAAAAATTAATTAAATAAAAACCTATGGGTAAATTAATGACTAATGTCATGCTCGCGGATTTACGATACTCGCGGGTGTCTCTGTTCCCTAAGCCCCGCGAGCATGAAGGGTTTATTGTACATTCATTCAAGAAGGAACGTTGCATTCTCGGCTTCGACATGCAGGAAAATCCCCGTGTTTGCCTGTCGTCCAAGTGTGACATTTGCCTCTCGTCCCGACATTTCTCCTGTCGCTCGGCACCTCTTTTATTTATTTTTCTGTATTTCTGTATCTTTTGTTAATATACTTGCCCCCTCCCCTCTTTGAAATTTCCTCCCTCTTTTCTCAATAAACTTGTAACTCACGTTTTTCTGATCACATTATGTTTTTATGCATTTTATTGTCATAGTTTATCCCCAAATCTAATGAACCGCGACGTATTCAACCCTCGAACTCTCTCTAATTTGCATTACAAATATATTCATACTCACTACAGAAAGGGTAGACAGACATATATACACAGGGAAAGAAAGACATATATTAAGGAAAGACATAATATTAACAGGCAGAAATGAGACAAAGCAATATGTGGATGACAATGAGATGACTAAAGAAGAGTAATATTTCGCACCTTAGAAAAACCTGTGCATGAGACGTTGCAATAGGAAAGAATAAAAGGGAGAGACTGTAAAGACACGACATAATTTCTAAAAGCCTGACTAGACTACGTTAATGAGAGGACTTATACCTGCGAGAGGCGAGGAAGGGGGTGGGTAGTGAGAAGGGGTAGAAGCAGGTGACTTTTCCCTCGGAGACATTAGTAGGCTTCCTAGGAGAGAGGAACGTCAGCGTTATAAATAGACACACAATTAAACATCCGTGGAAAGTTATAGGTATCAGAAATCCCATCGATCGCCATTCCCGGTGTCGTCGCGGCATGAGATAATGGAAGCATAATAAAACTCCCAAAAAGTTAATGTATCCTTTCAGAAGCATGATATAAAAAATGTAATGATGTAAAAACAGAAAATATTGATAACACTCTCGAAAAGTCATGCAGGACTGGAAGCTATAATTACAATTCATAAGTTTGACAGATTTTTACCCCAAAAGACGAAGAAAAGTAGCAACCTATCCTTTCAGAAATCATATCTCACTTAATCTCTCCTTCATTCTTTGTGAAACGACATTTAACCAGAGAGGTGTTTACGTCCAGCCTCTCTCCCCTCCTGTCATTTAATGGAGTTTAAACCCCTTCACGCCCATATCGATTTTCCTTTGTTATATATTATCGTATATTATAGCGATTACGAAGTAGCTTACTATACCAAATTAGCCAGTGGACAAGGGTACTAAACAGATCATATCTATAGAATATTGCTTACATTCATTAAAATAGTCTAATGGATGCCAACTTTACAATGGAAATTACGTTGGGCCTCAAGGGTAAAGATGCTAAAATTTGACATCAACATATCTCAACACGCATACCACGTACATCAGCCTATCTTTCTATAGTTCACTTTAAACATAGACTATTCAACACTAGCTCAGCATACGCTCTTTGGAATAATAGTAAATATATAGTAATGGTGCCTGTATAGCTTTAAAGTAATCGTCCAGACCCAATTTTTTTTTGCCGAATTATGTTGAATGTACATTCAAAACACCTAATCCACCAAAAATAATTTATTTCCAGGCCTCATTTCCGTAAAAACACGACTTTTGTAAAAAGCGCGCGAAAAAAAAAATCTTCCCTCCAACAGGGCTACGACTGTTATTGATGACGTCAGAACAGGGACGCCCGCAGACACTCTGTCTGACACCTGTCGGCAAATGTTATGATGAGCGATTGTACTTCGGTGTCAGACAGTGAATCTGTCGCTGTGACAGATCTAGAGTACGATGCTCAATCTGACACCGAAAGAAATGACGCTGGTCGCGTATACTATGAGGAAAACGAACCTCAGATTGTCATGGGATCCTATATGTTTGAGCCCGAGTACGAGGTGGATGAACAGGTGTTAGCAGAGCCTGAGGTTCAGCAGGAGGACCTGGCACTTCTCCAAAACATGGATTGGTAAATAAGGTTAAACCATGTGTGTGTGGGAATCACAATGAAGGTACTTTCGAGAAAATCCTATGGTTAGTTTTGGAGCTACAGTCAAACGTCATTACTCGGAAACCACATACTAGCATTAACTACAGCATAGAGTTGGAAAATATGCGGGCGGGAAGGCAGAAAGTGTGACAGCCACACCACCACAGGGTCTCTCACCACAGGGCACGCCCACTCCACAACTGGTTTACTTGGTCTTGTTAGGAGGCAAAGCCTCACAGTCGTGGTGGTCCATCGCTACCCTCACTACACACCGTTTCTCAACACAACTGCTCGCCCCAACACACTATAGGCGTGTATCACCCTACACACGCCACTCCTTTCCGTGTGCAAACTTTTCTCGAAAGGCACAACTGTCTTGCTGCACCCATAAAGGATGCATGCATGTGGCATATAGCAAAAAAAAATCTATCAGAAACACCCAAATATCTTCAAGTACTATATTTATCTCTGTGTTTACGTGCCTCTCTGATCAGCGCGGGAAGAGGAGCCTCCCTGATGCTACGTCACCGAGCCTGAGCCTGAGCGTCTTCAAACCTTGAGAGCGTTTTCGGGGAATTTGCAGATTTGTAGGTGTGTAACGTGGTGTGACCGTGGTGTAACGGTAGCATGTCCGCCCGGCAAGTGGAAGGTCTCGGGTTCGATCCCCGAGCGGTGCCTGCCTTTTCGGTGAACCCCCTACCTCGAACAGATACCCTATGATATTGAATGTTACTATAATGAGTGCGTTTTTTAGGGACCCTCAAATGATCTATCTACATTAATTTATCCTGCATATGCCATAGTAATTGTTCGCTACCAATGTAATTTAGGGGAATCAGTTTTGTAGAAATTAGCGACTAGTATTTTGTCCCTCATATTCAATAATATGTAAAGTACATCAGTTAACGAATAAATAAAAAAAAGCGAGTCTGGAAGGGTTTTAGATTTTTTTCCGTCACCACAAACGAGCGGAGAAACTGGATCTATCTTCGTAAACTGGGCAAACACAAACACAAACACGTCTTCACTAACTAATACACAATTGATATATGCTGAACGTAGTTAATGAGAGTCGTGTAAGTGCGTGTGAGGTGTGGGTGGTTCCGGGAAAGTGTTGGGGGGACGGGAGAAACCGGAGAAGGAAGGAAGGAGGGGAGAAGGAAGGAAGGAAGGGCGAAGGAAGGAAGGAGGAGAGAGGGAAGCAGGAACAGAGGCAAGGGAAGAGTGTGATGAGGGTTTATGATTCTTGTTCATGCCGCGACGCCTTGATCTACTATGTATGTGTGATCACGCCTATATTTTACCATGAACAACAACCACCCAGCGTGCAATGACCGGGGTGAAATAATAGGAAAAAATGGTAATAACGTAATGCTGATGGAAGAATGTTTACGAAAAGAAAGTTTACGAAAGAAGAATATCGTTTACTTCCTATATAAACTGACCCTTCTTCATCTTCTTCTCTTCTATATAAAACTGACCCCTGCAGGATTAACACGTTCACTGACATTATTGACATTTCCCATTCTTTCATCCTTTCCTGTTATCTTCAGTTCACTCCCCTGAATACACACACACACACACACAGACACTGTGGTACTTCTGGGGTTTACTGGGGTACTCCGTGGTGTAGAGGAAGCACGCTCGGTTCACATCCGAGAAGACCCGGGTCGATCCCCGGGCGGAGCGGAAACAGATGGGTTGTTTCCTTAAAACCCGAGTCCCTGTCCACCCAGCAGTGAATGGGTACCGGGTGTTAGCCGGGGTTTGTGACCTGCTCTCCGGGGTGCTGGCTTCGGCCAACACAAAGCACTAAGGATGAATAATAAACATTTTTATATGGAGACGGGGCCACACGAGCATTGCTCTGGCCCTGTAAAATACAACTAGATGAATACACACATATCCACCCACAGCAATACGTTATATCCCGGAAATACCCCCAATAATCACCAAATAAGCAAATTTAAGTGGTGTGGGTGGTGTTTGTCGGTTCTTCCTTTCTCTGATATTGACTATAAATTTGTTTTCTATTTCAATATGGAGCACGTCTCTGATTTGTGTGTGTGTGTGTGTGTGTGTGTGTGTGTGTGTGTGTGTGTGTGTGTGTGTGTGTGTGTGTGTTTACCTATGTTGTGTTTTACAGGGCCTGAGCTACACTCGTGCGGTCCCGTATCCATATCTACATTTATCCAGTCTTTCGTTCAACTGGTACACATTCTTTGCCGATATCACTTCCTCATTTATAGTCCGTTCCAAACGTCTATCGTACATTACTATGAGGGAAGAGTGTGTATGTGTGTGTGTGTGTGTGTGTGTGTGTACGTGTGTGTGTGTGTGTGTGTGTGTGTGCTCTTCTCCGCCCCTCATTATCCCTCCACTCATAGGATTCCATGCAAATAAAATATATTCAAATAAACTGGAATTAATAAAGAAATACGCTAAATGGACGGACGGTGATAAAGAACATGAGAAAATAAGGAAGCTACAAGAGGCCGTGATACCTACACGTATTTACCTGTAACACGTGGTAGTTCCTGTAAGTTTCCTACTGTAAGTTGCCATACCTTGTGACTGATAAAAGCCTATATGTATAGCATGATATTTCCACAACATGGATAAAGGTGACGTGTGTTGCAGTTTTGTGTACCGTAGATAACACTATAGTCGCCAGTCACTTGCCACTGCACTAATGTCGCCAGGGACAATATATTACGAATTTTAGCATCACTACTGATTTGTATGTGCCACTGAAGATGATACACCGTATTTTATATTATGTACCTCACACTACATGTCTTCAGTGGCACATAAAAGTCTGTAGTGATGCTAAAATTCGTAATATATTGTGCCTGGCGACATTAGTGCAGTGGTAAGTGACTGGCGACTATAGTGTTATCTACGGTATAGCTACTTTCTTTAATCTATTTTTATTTTATTCTTTTATACTTCATCACTTGTCTTGTGGCTTCTTTTCTCTTCTCTTTGAATTCTTACATATTCATGATTGCTAACAGTCTATTATATCTCTTGTAGCTATAGTTCTATTTACTCACTGTCAGTCATGCTTCTTTACGCCATGTATGCACGCCGGCCCATGCCACCAACAAGATCACACGGGCGAGTGTTAGGGTTGGAAACGTGCCATAGTAATAAACCTGTATATTAACTCCTTCACGCCCAGATCTTTCCTTTCATATAAAAAAATGTATGTTATTGAGCCATAAAATTACAAAAAATTACTGAAAATACCAAATGTGTTAGGTAGTGGACAAGGATAGTAAACAGGTCATATCTATTAAATATTCCTTATATTAACAAAAAATCGTCTAATGGTACTCAGATTACAATGGAAATTACGCTCTGGTTCTCAAGGGGTTAATGAAAGAGTATAATAACAACGGGGCAGAAAGCGAGCACGGCAAGAGGCATAGAATAACTTAAAAGACTTACTACTATAATACTTACGTAGCCTACTGTATGTCAAATTTAAGAACCTTAAATTTCCGCGGCGTTATCAATTAGTAGTATATTCAGCCGTCACGTTTACTTGACATTAAAACTATCATTAGCGTGAGTTACATCCATAAACGTGGTTAACCTTTACATCAAGTCGACGTACGTGTTCGTGAGGCAGGAAGCGGGGAGATGACGCGCGCAGAAGGGGAGACTCAGATGGAAAGGTTATAATATAGGATCCCTTTATTAGTGGGTAGCAGTGCCGTTTCTAGCCTTTTGAGGTCCTATGGGAAATGCTGTTTGGGAGCCCTATGCGAAATGCTGTTTGGGGGCCCTATGCGAAATGCTGTTGGAGGCCTATGGAAATGCCTGTTTGGGGGCTATGCCGAATGTGTTTGGGAGCCCTATGCGAAATGCTGTTCGGGGGGGTCCTGGAAACTGCGCGATAGGGAACTGTCGCGATAATCGGCGACTGTCCAATTTTTCAGCGGCGGGAGTTCAATTGTCGGCGAAGTCTAGTCTTGATCTTGATGGTAGTACCATATATCATAATAAGGCTTTAATCATTTCTGCATTCGGGAGACATACCGCAATAACTGAACTATCAAAGGCTTGTCATTGGTAGAAATATACTTGTAAAGTTGTCAACACCCTTTCCTGACTTCCGCCCCTTGCGAGACTTACCTGGCGCAGCATCGCAAGGAGCAGGCGATGCAATAGTACGGCCCTAGGTGTCTGAAGACACCTTCACCTCCCTCCTTAATTCTCTCACTATCTCCATTCCACTTTCCTCCTCTATTTCATCCTTCTTCGAGACAGCTATGAGCCCAACATATATATATATGAGCTTCCAGCATAACTTGAACTATCTAAAGACTTTTGAATGGAGAAATATACATGTAAAGTTCACAGCCTCATCTGACGCCGCCTCATTGGAGATTAGGCGGAAGAAATACTAACGCTCTCCCTCCATCGGGGTCCGTCCACTGGGAGTGTCCTACCTACGCGTCGTTGCCCGAAAGAAAACGAGGTAGCGAAATTGAAACCGTTCTACTTGCCAGATACAAGGCATAAAACAAAACGCTGAAATAGGGTAGAATATATAAGTTATATAAACACTGTTCTAACAGTGGCACATACACATCAATAGTGCATGCTTACAATCGCATATATGGCGCCTGAGCGACATAGTGCAGGTGCGCCTTTAGTGTTACACGTTAGTAGTACGTATTTATTTATTTAAGTTATTATGTAAGATAAATGCTTGAGGGTCGATAACGAACTGGATTTCCAAAGGGCGTTGGTGTGGTGTGATGTGTTATAATAGGTACTATATATATTTATATATATATATATACACCTACACACACAAACACAACAAGATGATATGAAAATATATATATATATAATTATATATTATATTATATATATATATAATACTACTATAATATATTTTCATCTCTAAAATTTTCTACATCTCTTCTCTCTATATATATATATATTAATAATACTATATATATATATATACCACACACAACCAGACCCCTATACTGGAAAATCCAGTTGAATATCGACCCCCACCATTTATTTATGATTACATAATAAACTAAAAAAAAAAGAAAATAATTTCACTGGCCAATCCTTTATGATGAAATAAATACACACACACACAACCTGACAGCTCGGTGGTTACACACTGCAGCGTCAGGCACAAATCTGTCGTGAAAGTTCGATCCACGGTCCACTCATTACCGGGGATTTTTCACTGGATTAAATACGTCCCTGAGCAAGTGGATGGGTGGGGTAGTGTGATCGGCCCAGTCATACCAGATCGGTATTTATGAGTCCAGTCTCACGGGAGGGTGAGAACTGCGATTGCGAGCCAGACTCCGTGGACAAGACCATGTTGTGAACCATGGCCAGGGCGGATTACATTGAGGTTATGAGGCAGCAGCCCGGGCCCCGGCATTTAAGGGGTCCCGATGAAGTAGATAATAATTAAATAATAAAAAATAGATTATTAGAATACAAATAGCAAATAAAAATAATATAATAGATTATAAATAAAACATGATTTGATTTAAAAAAACCTTTAACTGAAGGCACCCAAACGACATTCGAGTTGGTAGTATATTTTGGTGACTTGTTACTTAGGCCTTTTATATTATGTAGTTACTTAATAAAACATTCTTAATGATTTCAAACAATAAAGTATTTTGAAATAGTACGATCAAATCACGGTCTTTGAAGCGAGTGATGTGAGTGAGTGAGTTGTAATAAGTGGTGAGGTATGAGTGTGAGTAATGAGTGGTGAGCTATGGATGTGGTAGTAATGAGTGGTGAGGTATGAGTGTGGTAATAATGAGTGTGTGAGTAATGAGTGGTGAGGTGTGATTGTGGTAATGAGTGTGGGAGTAATGAGTGGTGAGATATGGATGTGTGAGTAATGAGTGGTGAGGTATGGATGTGTGAGTAATGAGTGGTGAGGTATGGATGTGTGAGTAATGAGTGGTGAGGTATGGATGTGTGAGTAATGAGTGGTGAGGTATGGATTTGTGAGTAATGAATGGTGAGGTATGGGTGTGTGAGTAATGAGTGGTGAGGTATGGATGTGGGAGTAATGAGTGGTGAGGTATGGATTTGTGAGTAATGAGTGGTGAGGTATGGATGTGTGAGTAATGAGTGGTGAGGTATGGATGTGTGAGTAATGAGTGGTGAGGTATGGATGTGGGAGTAATGAGTGGTGAGGTATGGATGTGTGAGTAATGAGTGGTGAGGTATGGATGTGTGAGTAATGAGTGGTGAGGTATGGGTGTGTGAGTAATGAGTGGTGAGGTATGGATGTGGGAGTAATGAGTGGTGAGGTATGGGTGTGTGAGTAATGAGTGGTGAGATATGGATGTGTGAGTAATGAGTGGTGAGGTATGGATGTGTGAGTAATGAGTGGTGAGATATGGATGTGTGAGTAATGAGTGGTGAGGTATGGATGTGTGAGTAATGAGTGGTGAGGTATGGATGTGTGAGTAATGAGTGGGTGAGGTATGGATGTGTGAGTAATGAGTGGTGAGATATGGGTGTGTGAGTAATGAGTGGTGAGGTATGGGTGTGTGAGTAATGAGTGGTGAGGTATGGATGTGGAGTAATGAGTGGTGAGGTATGGATGTGGGAGTAATGAGTGGTGAGATATGGGTGTGTGAGTAATGAGTGGTGAGGTATGGGTGTGTGAGTAATGAGTGGTGAGGTATGGATGTGTGAGTAATGAGTGGTGAGGTATGGATGTGGGAGTAATGAGTGGTGAGATATGGGTGGTGAGTAATGAGTGGTGAGGTATGGATGTGTGAGTAATGAGTGGTGAGGTATGGATTGTGAGTAATGAGTGGTGAGGTATGGATGTGTGAGTAATGAGTGGTGAGGTATGGATTTGTGAGTAATGAATGGTGAGGTATGGGTGTGTGAGTAATGAGTGGTGAGGTATGGATGTGGGAGTAATGAGTGGTGAGGTATGGATTTGTGAGTAATGAGTGGTGAGGTATGGATGTGTGAGTAATGAGTGGTGAGGTATGGATGTGTGAGTAATGAGTGGTGAGGTATGGATGTGGGAGTAATGAGTGGTGAGGTATGGATGTGTGAGTAATGAGTGGTGAGGTATGGATGTGTGAGTAATGAGTGGTGAGGTATGGGTGTGTGAGTAATGAGTGGTGAGGTATGATGTGGAGTAATGAGTGGTGAGGTATGGGTGGTGAGGTAATGAGGGTGAGATATGGATGTGTGAGTAATGAGTGGTGAGGTATGGATGTGTGAGTAATGAGTGGTGAGATATGGATGTGTGAGTAATGAGTGGTGAGGTATGGATGTGTGAGTAATGAGTGGTGAGGTATGGATGTGTGAGTAATGAGTGGTGAGGTATGGATGTGGGAGTAATGAGTGGTGAGATATGGGTGTGTGAGTAATGAGTGGTGAGGTATGGGTGTGTGAGTAATGAGTGGTGAGGTATGGATGTGTGAGTAATGAGTGGTGAGGTATGGCTGTGGGAATAATGAGTGGTGAGATATGGGTGTGTGAGTAATGAGTGGTGAGGTATGGGTGTGTGAGTAATGAGTGGTGAGGTATGGATGTGCGAGTAATGAGTGGTGAGGTATGGATGTGGGAGTAATGAGTGGTGAGGTATGGGTGTGGAGTAATGAGTGGTGAGGTATGGGTGTGTGAGTAATGAGTTATGAGGTATGAGTGTGGTAGTAATGAGATGAGTGGTGATATATATGAGTGTGGTAGTAATGAGTGGTGATATATATGAGCGTGGTAGTAATGAGTGGTGATATATACGTATGGGTGTGGTAGTAATGAGTGGTGAGGTATGGGCAGAGCTGGGCACTAAATACATTGAATGCATTTAAATACTAAATACTAAATACATGGGAGAAATGTATCTAAATACCAAATACTAAATACATTTTAGGAATGTATTTAAATACATTTGTAAATACATTTTAAATACGCACAATTTTGAACATGTATTCAGTAATTCTTGATTAACAATACTGAATGCTTGATAAATGATAAAGGATACTTTCCTATTGTATATTTAATTAATTGATTAATTATCTTGAGTAATTGAGATTATTAATTGAGGTTATTGAGTAATTAACTGATAAAAGTATTTATATATTTATATTATGAGTATTTAAATACATATTAAAGAATTTAAATACTGTATTAAAATACGTTTAAACCAATGTATTTATATAAATACAGTTCTAAATACACAAAGATATTTAAATACAAATGTATTTAAATACTGCCCAGCTCTGGCTATGGGTGTGAGTAATGAGTGGTGAGGTATGGGTGTGTGAGTAATGAGTGGTGAGGTATGGATGTGTGAGTAATGAGTGGTGAGGTATGGGTGTGTGAGTAATGAGTGGTGAGGTATGGATGTGTGTGAGTAATTAAGTGAGTGGTGAGGTAGGATGTGTGAGTAATGAGTGGTGAGATATGGGCTGTGTGAGTAATGAGTGGTGAGGTATGGATGTGTGAGTAATGAGTGGTGAGGTATGGATGTGTGAGTAATGAGTGGTGAGGTATGGATGTGTGAGTAATGAGTGGTGAGATATGGGTGTGTGAGTAATGAGTGGTGAGGTATGGATGTGTGAGTAATGAGTGGTGAGATATGGGTGTGTGAGTAATGAGTGGTGAGGTATGGATGTGTGAGTAATGAGTGGTGAGGTATGGATGTGTGAGTAATGAGTGGTGAGGTATGGGTGTGGTAGTAATGAGTGGTGAGATTTGACTGTCCTTTTTCATTAAATTGTCCTATTTCCATGGGAATTCTGCCTTTTATTTATGTTAGATCAGTGGTTCCTAACCTTTGTTCTGTGTTTCCCCCTTCCCCCTGTTCAACCATCCGGATTTCCCACCTCATGTGTGAAGAAAAAAAGTAGCCAAAATACAACATTTACTTGCTTAATAACAAGTATATAAACACTATCCTCTCTCTATATATACACTTAAAGAAAAAAGAAGTCAATAGCTGAACTCTGAACTATAAGAGATTTTTTTCTGTCGACTAAATGCTAGTAATTTAGATTTTCCCCCTTAGAATCCTGAAATTTCCCAGCAGGGGGAAATTTCCCCCAGGTTGGGAAATATTGTGTTAGATAGTCTGGCAACCCTTAGTTGACCACCATTCATTACAAATTTTGGTGGTCACTGGCATCTGTAACATTAATGACAGACATAGAGGCCAGAAAATCGGAAAAATAATATATTGTTGTCTTCGAAAATAGTGCTTGGGATGAAAGGTGGATGTAGGTAATGTACATGTGTTGAAGGAACTACCACGTGTACGTAAGACTACCGGCCTCTTGTAGTTTCCTTATGTTCTTGACTCAAGTGGTTGTGGGCACCGGGCGGTAGGTCACGCCCCTCCCCGTTAACCCGGGCCTCATCACCGCCGCTCCACACACTTTGAAGTAGTGCCAAGTTATTCCTTTTGATATCAACTTACTAAATAATACCCCACATCTCATCTAACCCAACCCTTATAGCCGACAATCACATATTCAATATACTTGGGAGGAGAGGATGGAGCGGTATAGAAAGATATATTAATAACCGCCATAAATTCCTCAACACTCTACCTTGGCGTGATCTTCTTCTTCTTGTTACCTCTACCGCTTATAGGCGCATCACTTGGCTGATTTGTACTAGAGAGAGCCAGATAATGATACTATAAGCCTCTCATACAACGAAAGATCCTTAGAATACTAATTATAATCCAGCAATAGTAAGAAAAATCCTTGTAAATAATAGAAATAAGCCTTTGATAGTAAAAAAAGAAACGGTAGGCAGGACAGCTCGACGGCTACTGATGCGCGTCAACTTGTCAAGTTGTAGAAATGCCCCATTTGAAACGCTAGACTTGCCCCGACCATGGGCTTCGTCTGGGTTGGGGACACTCTTCATAGTCTTCCATAGAAAACAGTTCCATAAACCCTTTACTCTTCCTTTACATCTATTCCAAATGGAACTGTCGCCGAGAATTTCCGCGTCGGCGAGCGTTCCACTGTCGGCGACAGTTCTCGTTTGTTGCTTCGGCGACAGTTCCTATCGGCGACAGTTCCATAAACCCTTGGGGGCCCTATGGGAAATGCTGTTTGGGGGCCCTATGGGAAATGCTGTTTGGGAGCCCTATGTGAAATGCTGTTTGGGGGCCCTATGCGAAATGCTGTTTGGGGGCCCTATGGGAAATGCTGTTTGGGAGCCCTATGTGAAATGCTGTTTGGGAGCCCTATGCGAAATGCTGTTTGGAGGCCCTATGCAAAATGCTGTTTGGGGGCTCTATGCGAAATGCTGTTTGGGGGCCCAATGGGAAATGCTGTTTGGGAGCCCTATGCGAAATGCTGTTTGGGGGCCCTATGCGAAATGCTGTTTGGGGGCTCTATGCGAAATGCTGTTTGGGGGCCCTATGCGAAATGCTGTTTGGGGGACCCTATGCGAAATGCTGTTTGGGGGCCCTATGCAAAATGCTGTTTGGGGGCCCTATGCGAAATGCTGTTTGGGGGCCCTATGCGAAATGCTGTTTGGGGACCCTATGGGAAATGCTGTTTGGGGGTCCTATGCGAAATGCTGTTTGGGGGCCCTATGCGAAATGCTGTTTGGGGGTCCTATGCGAAATGCTGTTTGGGGGTCCTATGCGAAATACTGTTTGGAGGTCCTATGCGAAATGCTGTTTGGGGGCCCTATGGGAAATGTTGTTTGGGGGTCCTATGCGAAATGCTGTTTGGGGGCCCTATGAGAAATGCTGTTTGTTTGGAGGTCCTATGCGAAATGCTGTTTGGGGGCCCTATGCGAAATGCTGTTTGGGGGTCCTATGCGAAATGCTGTTTGGGTGCCCTATGAGAAATGCTGTTTGGAGGTCCTATGCGAAATGCTGTTTTGGGGCCCTATGGGAAATGTTGTTTGGGGGCCTTATGCGAAATGTTGTTTGGGGGCCCTATGCGAAATGCTGTTTGGGGGTCCTATGCGAAATGCTGTTTGGGGGCCTTATGCGAAATGTTGTTTGGGGGCCTTAATTATGCGAAATGCTGTTTGGAGGTCCTATGCAAAATGCTGTTTGGGGGCCTTATGCGAAATGTTGTTTGGGGGCCTTAATTATGCGAAATGCTGTTTGGAGGTCCTATGCGAAATGCTGTTTGGGGGCCCTATGGGAAATGTTTGGGGGCCTTATGCGAAATGCTGTTTGGGGTTCTATGGGAAATGCTGTTTGGGGGTTCTATGCGAAATGCTGTTTGGGGGCCCTATGCGAAATGTTGTTTGGGGCCTTATGCGAAATTCTTTTTGGGGGGCCTATGCGAAATGCTGTTTGGGAGCCCTGTGGGAAATACTGTTTTGGGGTCCTATGTGAAATGCTGTTTGGGGGCCCTATGCGAAATGCTGTTTGGGGGTCCTATGCGAAAGGCTGTTTGAGGGCCCTATGCGAAATGCTGTTTGGGGGCCCTATGCGAAATACTGTTTGGGGGCCCTATGCGAAATGCTGTTTGGGGGCTCTATGCGAAATGCTGTTTGGGGGCCCTAGGAATGCTGTTTGGGCCCTATGCGAAATGCTGTTTGGGGGCCCTATGCGAAATGCTGTTTGGGGGGCCCTATGCGAAATGCTGTTTGGGGGCCCTATGCGAAATGCTGTTTGGGGGCCCTATGCGAAATGCTGTTTGGGGGCCCTATGCGAAATGCTGTTTGGGGGCCCTATGCGAAATGCTGTTTGGGGGCCTATGCGAAATGCTGTTTGGGGGCCTATGCGAAATGCTGTTTGGGGGTCCTATGCGAAATGCTGTTTGGGGGCCCTATGCGAAATGCTGTTTGGGGGCCCTATGCGAAATGCTGTTTGGGGGCTCTATGCGAAATGCTGTTTGGGGGCCCTATGTGAAATGCTGTTTGGGGGGCCCCATGCGAAATGCTGTTTGGGGGTCCTATGCGAAATGCTGTTTGGGGGCCCTATGCGAAATGGTGTTTGGGGGTCCTATGCGAAATTCTGTTTGGGGGCCCTATGCGAAATGCTGTTTGGGGGCCCTATGCGAAATGCTGTTTGGGAGCCCTATGCGAAATGCTGTTTGGGGGCTCTATGCGAAATGCTGTTTGCGTTTGGGGGCCCTATGCGAAATGCTGTTTGGGGGCTCTATGCGAAATGCTGTTTGGCGACCCTATCTTGTAAAACTATGGTGGGGGGATTCCAAGCCCTCTAAGGTGGTCCGGGGGTAGGTACGCCTTAAATATTTAAATGCATCAATCTGGCGCACTTTAAAAGGAAAAGAGACTAGGTTCTTAAAAAAAAAAAAAAAGCAAATAATGGCAGCTTGGTATATCCTTCACCTCCCGTCGCGAAAGCTGCCACTCAGCAACCCCCCCCCCTCTCTCTCTCTTCAATAGTTAAAAATTGTGTATATTTTGAAAAGTTAGTAATGGATGGAGCATAAGGACATAAAAAAATAAGGATGCTACAAGAGGCCGTGAGACCTACACGTGGTAGTTCCTGTTACTTAACACTATGTACTTACGTCCACCTTTCATCTCCATCCATGAAATTGTCTACTCATTTTAAAACTACCCACTAACTACCTGATGACTAAGCCCATTCCAATCATTTATCACCCTATTTGTGAACCAATTTCTTATTTACATCCTTGTCTTCACTCATTATTAATTGTACTCATGCCATGTGCCTTTATTATGTACTTTTTGGCTCTAGTACTTAAGTTCACTTTTTGGCTTGTTGTTGTTGCTTTTTTGCCTGTATGCCTCCGGGTGATATTAAAATTATTATTATTATTATTATTATTATTATTATAGAGGTATATACTATATACAGGAGAACCTCATTTAACCGGCATTCAAAGCAACGGCAGCCTCAAAACAACGGCACTAATCGACCCAGGCTTTTTTTTTTTTTTTTTTTTTTTTCACTGATAAACTCTGGAACTCTCTTCCTGTTTCTATTTTTCCACTTTCCTATGACTTACATCTTTTCAAAAGAAGAGTAACAAGACACCTCCCGAACTAAATTGACTCACCCCTTTTTTATTTTATTCTCTGACTGTCTTCTTTATAGGGACTGGCAACTAAGCGGACTTTGTGTTACCCATTTTTGTTGTGCCCTATAAGAGTAACTCTCAAAACAACAGCAAAATGAGTTATCCGGCATGCGCTCCCCCCCCGAGGGTGCCGGATAAACGAGGTTTTCCTAGCTATTATTTTTATCAATTATTTGCTTCAGTACTTAAGTTCATTCCCTCGTGTATATATTATGTTGTTTTTCTTGTATGCCTTCGGGTGAGAATAAAAATATTATTATTATTATCATTATTAATCAAGGCACTCAAGTAACAACCTGTGCAAATAATTACATTTATTTCATATATAAAATAGAGAGAAAAGTGGGTTTTTGTAAAGATAACAAATTGTCTGCATTACAGACACTGCTCACTCATTTATCATCACTATACAGTAAAAGCTCTCATATTCGGACTAATTGGGCCAAGGAGTGGTCCGAGTAATGCAAGGATCCGAATAATGGGGGGATTATATATGGGGGGATATGTAAAAAACAAAAAAAGATAATATTTAGCTAGGAGTCCGAATAATGAGAGGTTTTACTGTACTATCTTTTTTTAACGAGGCAAAAAATCCTGCCCCATTGCTGCTTACTGACTGATATTTGATGCCAGGAGAAGGGAATACTACGGTTCTTCTTAATTTAATTTCAGTTGTATTTTATCAGTTAACCATATTACTTGGTAAACATAGGCATAATTTTGAGCACGAGACCTTAAGATAGAATGGAATTTTTCGCCTCGTTAAAAAAAAATTGACTATAGGATATACTTTCTTTCATCTCTCAAACCAAATTTACACAATGCATGATCAAAAAGCATGCAAATAACTTCTTCATTCCCTGGCCTTACATTTCCTAAAACCCTCCCTTTTAGCCCCTCATGTCCTCTCTTCCTACAACCCTCCCTTTTAACCCCTCATGTCCTCTCTTCCTACAACCCTCCCTTTTAACCCCTCATGTCCTCTCTTCCTACAACCCTCCCTTTTAACCCCTCATGTCCTCTCTTCCTACAACCCTCCCTTTTAACCCCTCATGTCCTCTCTTCCTACAACCCTCACTTTTAACCCCTCATGTCCTCTCTTCCTACAACCCTCCCTTTTAACCCCTCATGTCCTCTCTTCCTACAACCCTCCCTTTTAACCCCTCATGTCCTCTCTTCCTACAACCCTCACTTTTAACCCCTCATGTCCTCTCGACTTAACCCCTTGAGGCCCAGAACGAAATTTCCATTGTAATTTGGGTATACCGTAAGATGATTTTTGTGAACATAAGCAATATTTTACGGATATGACCTGTTTAGTATCTAGCTAGTTTAAGTTCACTAGCAACTTTGGTGCATTAAGTAACTTTTAAGTAACTGTAATTTTATGGTTAAGAAAAGACTATTTTATAATATTAATGGAAAGATCTGGGCGTGAAGGGGTTAATAGTCCCCTGTCTAAAACGTACCTTGGTTGTCTGTTTCCCATACATTCCTGTCAATACTATGCGAAGAAATCCTTTGCCTTTTTTCTCTTGTTTTCTGAGCTGGAGTCTCTGTCATCACTGGAAGAGCTTGAGGAAGTGCTTGCTCTTCTATGCTTTTTCCCCTTGCTCTTCATTCCTTCAGTGTTTCTCGGCTTCTTCTTCTCCTCCTTCTCCTCCTCACTGGAACTTGAACTGGAGGAAGAGGAAGAGGAGGAAGAGTCAGATTTCCGCCTTTTCTTTCTCTTGGCTTTTTCCTTATCATCTTCTTGCCTTTTTCCATTGCTCTTCGTTCCTTCAGTGCTTCTCTCCTCTCTTCCCCCTCCTTCTTCTCTCTTCTCCTTCTCCTCTTCACTGGAACTGGAGGAAGAGGAAGAGGAAGAGGAAGAGGAAGATTTTTGCCTTTTCTTTCTCTTGGTTTGTTCTTTGTCATCTTCTTGCCTTTTCTCCCTGCTCTTCGTTCCTTCAGTATTTCCCCTGGTCTTCTTTTCTTCAGTGTCTCTCTTCTTCCCTTCATTGGAACTTGATGAAGAGTCAGATTTCTGCCTTTTCTTTCTCTTGGCTTTCTCCTTGTCATCTTCTGAATCGCCGCTGGACGAGTCACTGCTGGAGCCTACGTCCACCTCGCTGTCATCACGGTCAAGGTCACGGTCAGGTTCCTGTTCCTGATCTTCACGTGTGTGTTGCTGAGGCACGGCGCTGTCATCCTCCTCACGCGGCGGTGTCTGAATCTCCGGCTGTTCCAGTTGACGCTGTTGCTTTGCCCATTCCTTCGCCTTAGCCAGCAGCAGAAGAGAAGGCTTGGCAGTCTCGTCGTCAGGGAACACAAAGTCGACGTATTCCTCCCAGCGCATCTTTGACCCGTCGTCGGCAGCCACCTGGCGGCGCCGCGTCACCTTCCTGGGCAGCAGATTCTTCACCTTCTGCAAGTTGATGTCATCGCCGAACTCGTCTTCAAAGTCGACCCACGCCTCCAGCAACATGAGACGCTGCTCCTTCTCCTGACACGAACGCAGTGCACGGTTGGCCCGCTGGAAGATATCCCTTGCTCTGTCTGCCCCTTCCTCAGGCGGCGGTGCGGCATGCTGACAACGAGCAAAACTTATCCACACCTTGACGTGGTGTGTGCGCTCCAGCAGCCGCTCATACAGTGTCTGCACCCGCCCCCACTCCTCCTGCTCCACCTGTGCATAACAACATAAGAAGAGCATAAGAACATAAGGAAGCTACAAGAGGCCGTGAGACCTACACGAGGTAGTTTCTGTTAGTTAACACTACCTACATCCACCTTTCATCTCCATCCATGAATTTATCCAGCCTCCCTTTAAAGCTCTCTAATGACTCTGCACTAACTACCTGTCTACTGAGTTCATTCCAATCATTTACCATCCTATTTGTGAACCAGTTTTTCCCCATTTCTTTTTTAAATCTACGCTTTTCCAGCTTGAGTGATAACAATAAAACCTCTTGTCAAACACACAAACTACACTTTTCTATATGCATACATGACATTATAATTCTTATGACAGAATAAAAAGAATACTACACATATAAGAAGCCCGCTGCCTAAAACCAAGCTGATAGACTGGAACTTGAGGAACTTGGCCCACCCCCCTTTTTTTATTCTCTTACTGTTTTCTTTATAGGGACTGGCAACTAACCGGGCTTTGTGTTACCTCTTTTTGTTGTGCCCTTGGCCAGTCCTTTGTGATTTATAAAAAAATAATATAAAGAATAAATAAAAAGACTGAGGAAAGTTTCTGATACAACTCACCTCAAAATCAATGTAGGACTTCCACATGTACTCGGGCATGTCAAGACGCGGCTGACAGATGGCCAGCTCGTAGATGCCCCGCGCCCTCTCAGAGTCATTCAGCATGGCCTCCAGGGTGGAAAACTGGATCCACATCTTGCAGTTCTCCGGATCAAACTCCGCCCACTTCTCGTACAGCTTCCGACAGCGATCAAACTCCCGAAGCTTGATCTCCAGGTCTATGTAGCCTCTGAACAGCTTGTGTTTTGGACACATGCCAATGGCTTGACCCTAGATGGAGGGTGGAGGGAGAGCAGAGGTGAGGTGAGGGACATACACAAACACTGCCACTTAACCCCTTGAGACCCATAGCATAATTTTCATTGTAATTTGGGTGCCATTAGACGATTTTTAGTGAATATAAGCAATGTGTTATAGATATGACCTGTTTAGTATCCTTGTCCACTAGCTAATTTAGTATATTCAGTTACTTTTTCGTAATTTTGTGGCTAACAACATACAATTTCATATAGTAAAGGAAAGATCTGGGCGTGAAGGGGTTAAACACATATCCATTATATATGTGTGTGAGTTTGCATTTACCTAGTTGTTGTATACAGGGCGTGTGTGTGTGTGTGTGTGTGTGTAAATATGGGTATATAAATGCGAATATCTATTAAGTACATACATTACATGCTCATATTCTGAGTATAGATAGATATAAAAATAATAGTATAAAAAATGTGTAAAAACATAAGAAAATAATACAAAGAGGTAACAAAATGCATGAAGCAAGTGGATGTGAGCAAAAATAATTAGAAGGATTTGTAATATTTTTCATTAGCTATATAAAATTTTAAAGTTCATACGAATAATGTGACAAAAATATTCACAGGAAATAAAATAATAATAATAAATAACAATAGACAAAGACAATACAAAACGTTAGCAGTATTACCAAAGCTTTCCTGGCCGCAGCGAGATCCTTCTGCCTGATCTCAAACTTGCTGTAGAGGAGCCAGATCTCGGCAAAGGTGAAGGCCTTGTGGGGGATGAGGCGGAGGCACATCTGGTAGACCTGGCGGGCGCGCTCCACGTCCCGGGTGGTGAGCTCCTCAAACACCGCGTAGTAGATCCACAGGTAGACGTAGCGGCGCCAATGTCTCTTCTCCTGCAGGCAAAATAAGAACATAAGAAAATAAGGAAGCAATAGATCCACAGGTAGATGTAGCTAATAATAATAATAATAGAATAATAATAATAATAATAATTGTATTTTCACCCGAAGCCATACAGGAAAAAGAAATAGAAAAAAAAAAACTGGAGTGAAAACTGGCGGGAAAGTGCCATGTTTGTCCTTAACTCAGTATTAACGTCTTCCAATCCAAATCAGTGAATCCGTATGGGATGTCATAAGGTGGGTAATTACCAGTCACAAAACTCTCCTGTAGACAAAATGACACTCACTACAGTAACACTGCATCTGCACTATCTCATCCTTGCCATAATAATAATAAAAATAATAATTATATTTTCACCCCAAGGCAAATAGGGAAAAAAATAAAAAACATAATCTACATGGCCCTCATAGTCCTCATAACGTCATTTACCAATCTACTCCAATACAATGGACTGGTCTAATGGTATCTACTCATTTATCTGGTCCTCACTCACAAAACTCGGACAGGAACACAAAGACATACATAAGAATATAAGAAAATAAGGAAGCTACAAGAGGCCGTGAGACCTATACGAGGTAGTTCCTGTTAAAAATTATTTAAAAAAAAGACTAACCTTGATGGGCGGCACACAGGCGATGGCGCGCTCGTACACCTCCCTCACCATGTCTGCGTCCCCGTCCGCCTCCAGCATGCGCACGTAGTCAAACCAGGCGTCGTAGTCGTGAGGGTTCCCGTTCACCGCCTCCTCGTACTGAAACTTGCGCTTGCTGCTAATCACGGCATCGATGGAGGACCGGTCGCCGTGCTTCTTCTCGTGTCGCGTGTACTCGTTGTAGAGCACCAGACAGCGCTCCCGGGGCATGTGGTCCAGGGCATAGCGGTACACGGCCCTGGCTCGCTCGTGCTCTCTCTGGCCCTCCTCAAACTTGGCAAAGGCGATGAAGAGACCCTCGTCAAAGTGCTCGTCGCCAAAGAAGTGCACGGCGCGTTCGTGGACTCGCCGCGCGCCCTGTATGTATGCGTGAGTCTCCTCGAAGCGTGCGATAGCGTATCCAGTTCTTGGGATCGGGATGCACCAGGACAAAGCGCTCGTAGACTTGTCTGCCGCGCTCCAGCTCCTTGTAACGCAGCTCAAACTTGATGTAGGTGAGCCACGCCTGTTCGTCTGGCTGCCACTCCATCCAGCGCTCAAACACCTGCGATGAACATAAGAACATAAGAAGAACATAAGAAAATAAGAAAGCTACGAGAGGCCGCGAGACCTACACGTGGTAGTTCCTGTACATCAATGGTCAATGGTTCTATGTCAACATCCTATCTGTAGCCTCAAGTTTCTCTCGCATGTAATTGTTTTCAAATGAGATTCACATCCAATAATGCATCTATCAAATTCTGACATGAAGCAATACTCAAATGACAGACCAAATAATGAACTCACTCCTCGTGTGAGAACAGTATTCTGCCTTCTGACAACAACCAATATATTCTTTATACAACTACAACAACCATACATAGATGAGGAAGAGGATATAGTGGGGGAGTATTTGTTTGGAGATGGGAATGTGGAAGAAGCAAAAAGAACAATCAACAGTTTTTGGATGACCAGAGAAAATAAGAGGAAAGAAAGAGAAAGAAACTAAAAATATAGAATAAGAAGAGCGCACCTAATTCAAAGACCCAAGACAGCAGAAGATAAACATAAGAATAAGTAGCCGTCGAAAAGGCCCAGACTCCCGACCCACACTGGAACTGAACTTACAGCATGTGTCTAGGATGAAGGTGTTATGCACCCACCTACCATAATTCTTTATACAGCATGTGGTCTATGGATGAAGGTTTGCACCCATACCAATATATTCTTTATACAGCATGTGTCTATGGATGAAGTCTTTGCATGACCACCTACCAATATATTCGTTTATACAGCATGTGGTCTAGGATGAAGGTCTTTGCCTCACAACTACCAATATATTTTTTAAATACAGCATTGTCTAAGGAGGAAGGTTTGCACCCACCTAGCGATATATTTTTTGAAGCATGGGTCTATGGAAGAAGGTCTTTAGACAACCCACCTACCAATATTTCTTGATGACAGAAATGTGGTCTATGGATGAAGTGTTTGCACCCACTACAATAATTTATAAATGTGGTCTATGATTAAGTCTTTGCACCCACCTACCAATATATTCTTTATACAGCATGTGGTCTATGGATGAAGGTGTTTGCACCCACCTACCAATATATTCTTTATACAGCATGTGGTCTATGGATGAAGGTGTTTGCACCCACCTACCAATATATTCTTTATACAGCATGTGGTCTATGGATGAAGGTGTTTGCACCCACCTGTCTGCAGCCTGCAATGTTCTTGAGCATCTCCTCCATGTAGGTGTATTTGTACCAGAACTGGTTGGCCCGCGGCAGGATGGTGACGGCCCGATCCCACACATTACGGGAATGGTTGACCTGCAAAGACACATTATTTATCTATTAAACTGAAGCAAAGAAACACTGAA
Organism: Chionoecetes opilio; assembly: GCA_016584305.1. NCBI lineage: Eukaryota > Metazoa > Arthropoda > Malacostraca > Decapoda > Majidae > Chionoecetes > Chionoecetes opilio. The sequence continues at coordinate 130,993 of JACEEZ010009558.1, read as the reverse complement.
GGAATGAAGAGCAAGGGGAAAAAGCATAGAAGAGCAAGCACTTCCTCAAGCTCTTCCAGTGATGACAGAGACTCCAGCTCAGAAAACAAGAGAAAAAAGGCAAAGGATTTCTTCGCATAGTATTGACAGGAATGTATGGGAAACAGACAACCAAGGTACGTTTTAGAAAGGGGACTATTAACCCCTGCCATAACACACATCCATCTCAACACTGGTCACCCACAACACTGACATCCATCATCTAGACACATTTATCCATCCATATGCCCATCATTTATCCATATTTGTCCATCCAACAACATCCATTATCTAGATCATTAAGAGACATTTATTTACCCCTGCCATAACACACCTCCATCTCAACACTGACATCCATCATCTAGACACATTTATCCATCCATATGCCCATCATTTATCCATCCAACAACATCCATTATCTACATCATTACTACCATGGGTGGTAAAAGGTTATCTAGGACATGTAATCCACCTCCACAATGGGGATGAGGTTCACTGCCATGATTCACTACATTGGTAGTGAATCATGAACCCATCACATCAGCTGTAATACCTATGTCTGCCACTAAAACCTAGACCCAATTTACATTCACTGTTGTTTCACACCTCTATCAGTTTGTACAAATTTCAAAATTCCCACCACATCCACTCATTTCTAGTTTATTTCTCCTAAGGCAATTTAGGTAGGTTTTTTTTCGCTCTTAAGATATTTTCTCCTAAGGTAAAATTTTGGGTTCACGAAGTATGACTGGCTCTATCATAACCTCGATAACTTTTCTTTTTTGGTTTATTTCTCATCTCACAAACATTATGATAATTTCCTCCAGTGGGAGGAACTAGTAGTATTCTAAATCTTTAAGTAGGTACACATTTTCCCATGCTTTAAACTATTAATTAAGCAAAATAAGCTCCTAATTACTATACTAATAACTCATCAGAGGATCATGTTTCAAGCTTTCAGCATTGATAGCCTGAGAACACTGATGACTGCTAGTGAGTGAAGTACAAGTAAGCTAGAGCTGCTGTTGTGCTGAGCTGAATGGCAAACACGTAAAGGGTCCAACGTAATAAAAACAATAAATAAAACAGTCGTGTCCTTCCCCCTCTCCATAAAACAATAAAAAAACAGTCGTATCCTTCCCCCTCTCATAAAAACAATAAAAAAAGTCGTATCCTTCCCCCTCTCCATAAAACAATAAAAAAACAGTCGTATCCTTCCCCCTCTCCAATAAAACAATAAAAAACAGTCGTATCCTTCCCCTCTCAATAAAAACAATAAAAAAACCAGTGTATCCTTCCCCCTCTCATAAAAACAATAAAAAAACAGTCGTATCCTTCCTCCTCTCCATAAAAACAATAAAAAAACAGTCGTTCCTTCCCCCTCTCATAAAAACAATAAAAAAACAGTCGTTCCTTCCCCCTCTCCATAAAAACAATAAAAAAACAGTCGTATCCTTCCCCCTCTCCATAAAAACAATAAAAAAACAGTCGTATCCTTCCCCCTCTCAATAAAAACAATAAAAAAACAGTCGTATCCTTCCCCCTCTCAATAAAAACAATAAAAAAACAGTCGTGTCCTTCCCCCTCTCCATAAAAAACAATAAAAAACAGTCTATCCTTCCCCCTCTTCAATAAAAAAATAAAAAAACAGTCGTGTCCTTCCCCCTCTCAATAAAACAATAAAAAAACAGTCGTATCCTTCCCCCTCTCAATAAAACAATAAAAACAGTCGTATCCTTCCCCTCTCAAAAAAAACAATAAAAAAACAGTCGTATCCTTCCCCCTCTCATAAAACAATAAAAAAACAGTCGTATCCTTCCCCTCTCATAAAAACAATAAAAAACAGTGTATCCTTCCCCCTCTCATAAAAACAATAAAAAAACAGTCGTTCCTTCCCCTCTCATAAAAACAATAAAAAACAGTCGTATCCTTCCCCTCTCAAAAAAAACAATAAAAAAAGTCGTATCCTTCCCTCTCATAAAAACAATAAAAAAACAGTCGTGTCCTTCCCCCTCTCATAAAAACAATAAAAAACAGTCGTATCCTTCCCCTCTCATAAAAACAATAAAAAAAAGTCGTATCCTTCCCCCTCTCATAAAAACAATAAAAAAAGTCGTATCCTCCCCTCTCATAAAAACAATAAAAAACAGTGTATCCTTCCCCTCTCATAAAAACAATAAAAAAAACAGTCGTGTCCTTCCCCTCTCTAAACATAAAAACTTGTATCCTTCCCCTCTCAATAAAAACAATAAAAAAACAGTCGTGTCCTTCCCCCTCTCCATAAAAACAATAAAAAACAGTCGTGTCCTTCCTCCTCTCAATAAAAACAATAAAAAAACAGTCGTATCCTTCCCCCTCTCAATAAAAACATTAAAAAAACAGTCGTGTCCTTCCCCCTCTCCATAAAAACAATAAAAAACAGTCGTGTCCTTCCTCCTCTCAATAAAAACAATAAAAAAACAGCCGTATCCTTCCCCCCTCTCAATAAAAAAACAGTTGTGTCCTTCCCCCTCTCAATAAAAATACAGTGGTGTCCTTCTCCCTCCCAAGACTCACCTGCCGGCCCCGCATCTCCATCTCGGCATACTTGAGCCACAAGGTGATGTTCCGGTGGTCCACATCCAACGCTCGTTCGTACACAGACCTGTCAGTGCACAAACCCTTCATCAAACATAAAAACATAATAAAATAAGGAAGCTACAAGAGGCCGCGAGACCTACACGAGGTAGTTCCTGTTACTTAACCCCTTCACTGCGGCTGGTACAAATACGGTCTCTCAACTATTTAAGGGTTCACTGCGGCTGCTACATATAGGGTTTCTGTATTTTAACTGCGAGCTCAATGATATTTTGGGTAAATATTCGTTGTGATAGGCTTGTATTGCAACAGTGTCACGTGTTGCGATATAATAGAGCCTCTTTTTCTGCTTGTGTGAGTTAGTGTGACTAATAAGGTCAAGCGGTACAATACGACGTGTTGACGCTGCCGCGCCTCAACTTCAATGGCGAGGCTAAATAGTCAAGACAGTCAACATATTCTTGATGGATATAAAACAGAAGTATGAATGAATGAATGAATGCATGAATGAAGCATTTATGTACCAAAATAAGCTGTATTATGTTGAGTAGTAAGTAGTTTCATTGTGCCTCTGGCAGCACAGTCACGGCCCTGTTGCTGCACTTTGACGTAACTCTTCACTTAGCTGGTAGCCTCCACCAAGACGAAACATAGATTTTCTGGTATGGAATGAGCATCCTATTCATTTAGGCACTTTAAAATATGATCAGTAATTATTTTATATTTTAATTAAACCTGCCGCACAGGTTGGTAGGCCTATGAATTTGATATCCGCAGTGAAGGGGTTAACTCTACCTATATCCACCTCTCTTCCCCATCTTCCCATCAAACTGTATTCTCATAAGCATAAGTCACTCCTACTTCTTCTGTCTCCTTTCCTCTATTGATACCTTTATGAAGACACACGGCAAGAGACCCTCAACTTTCTCCTGTCAATACATTTCAACACCACACACGAAGGAGATAAAGTTACCAACACTTGAAAAGAGAAGAGAAAGAAAAGACTTAATAACAAATTTTAAACTGATAACTATGATGGAAGAAACAGACAATGAGAGACTAAAGACTCAGAAGCAAAGAGAAGGTCGATACACAAGAGGACATACAAAAAAATTGGGAAAAGGGAGATGCCTGAACAACATAAAGAAGTACAGCTTCCCTCATAGAATTGTAAAAGTTTGGAATGGACTAAATGAAGTGATATCGGCAAAGAATGTGCACCAACCAGTTGAAAGACAGACAGGATAAATGTAGATAAGGAGACGGGATCACACAAGTGTAGCTCAGGCCCTGTAAAACACAACTATAGGTAAATACAGACACACACTCACCGAGCACGCCGTATCTCCTGCTGTTCCTCCTCCCACTTGGCATATTTGATCCAGTTGGAGATGTTGCCCCGGTTCTTACGTATGCTGTCCTCAAAGGCGCGCCGCTTCTTCAGCCGGTACTCCTGCAACTCCTCCGGATCGGATATCTTTTGCCTGGGCGGCGGCGGCACAATCTCCAACTCTCGTTCCTTGGCCTCACGCAGCAGCTGTTCGGCGGTGATCTGCAGCTCAGCCGGCGACTTGTCCTTGACCTGTTAGGGTGGGGTGAGGATACTTACTTGATACTTGATAGTTTATTTGGCTTGGTGTAATACAATAGTGTTCATAATCAATCATACAGTCATATAAGCCATGGTCCATTAAGCCGAAGCTCAAAGAAGAGAGGAGAGGCATCAGTTAGAGGTATTAGTGTTGAGGAGGTATTAGAGAGGTGTAAGTGTTGAGGAGGTATTAGAGAGGTGTTAGTGTTGAGGAGGTATTAGAGAGGTGTTAGTGTTGAGGAGGTATTAGAGAGGTGTTAGTGTTGAGGAGGTATTAGAGAGGTGTTAGTGTTGAGGAGGTATTAGAGAGGTGTTAGTGTTGAGGAGGTATTAGAGAGGTGTTAGTGTTGAGGAGGTATTAGAGAGGTGTTAGTGTTGAGGAGGTATTAGAGAGGTGTTAGTGTTGAGGAGGTATTAGAGAGGTGTTAGTGTTGAGGAGGTATTAGAGAGGTGTTAGTGTTGAGGAGGTATTAGAGAGGTGTTAGTGTTGAGGAGGTATTACAGAGGTGTTAGTGTTGAGGAGGTATTACAGAGGTGTTAGAGGGATTAGTGTTGAGGAGGTGTTAGAGAGCCTCAGAGGTGTTAGTGTTGAGGAGGTATTAGTGTTAGTGAGTTATTAGAGAGGTATTAGTGTTGAAGTGTTAAGAGAGGTGTTAAGAGAGGTGTTAGAGAGCCTCAGAGGTGTTAGTGTTGAGGAGGTATTAGTGTTAGTGAGTTATTAGAGGTATTAGTGTTGAAGAGGTGTTAGAGAGGTGTTAGAGAGCTCAGAGGTGTTAGTGTTGAGGAGGTGTTAGAGGTATTAGTGTTGGGAAGGAGCTGATCCTTGACGGCAGGGAAGGCAAGTTGGGTGTGGATGTGGTTGTACTGTAGGCGGTTACAGGACGTAATGCACCATCTCCTGAATGCACCAGACCGAATGCACCACCTGCCTAGTCTGAATGCACCAACTTTGTAGTCTGAATGCACCAACTGCCTAGTCTGAATGCACCAGACCAAATGCACCACCTGCCTAGTCTGAATGCACCGACTTTGTAGTCCGAATGTAGTAATAAATGGAAGTCTCGGATCATACAGCAAGTCTTTATTATTCTTTATCACGATTTAAAAATGCTGCACTGCCCTGTTAGACAATTCAAATACAATAGAAAAATTAAAAAGTACGATCGTCATACATTATCAGTTAAAATATCATACATTATCAGTAATAAATGGAAGTCTCGCATCATACAGCAAGTCTTTGCACAGACTTTGTAGTCCGAATGGATCAGTAGGATACTTAATCTTCTCCATGGTCTGCTAATTCACTGCATTTCCTCAGGTACTCGGATGTAATAATGTGGTGGTTTTCATAATCTGTCCACAGTTGCTTAAGCTTTTGCTGCTTAGAGTGGGTTTCCTTACTCTGGATCCTACATATTTTCTTCTGTGTGATAAGCCTTACTTGTAGAGGGAGCAACTGTGTCTCGTCATAAAGTGTATTTATTAGCAGGTAGAGGTTCATCCTTTTAGTGGGGGGAGTTGTGATTTAGACGATGGTGCCAACCCTCAACTTCATTATTCGTCCTCACTACTCTCTTGTATGTTGACCAGGTAGAAGGTGGACGTGATGCGCTGATTATCCACATCTTTTCGAGGTAGTAGAGTCGGTTTAAGGGAACGAAAACGAAAACGGAAACGAACGAAATTATGCTCGGAACAAAAACGGAAACGAAAACGTTATCATATTTACTGTTCTGGAGCATATTGTGTCAGTAGAGACTGTGGAAGCAAGCTGTTCTTCATAAACAGTTCCTTAACTACTACCGTAGATAACAGTAAAGTCGCCAGGACAGCTTTTTTTTTCTGTTTACAGACGTGTGGTGGCGTTAATACTTACATTTCTACATCCATGATTTCAGGAAAGTTAGAAGGGGCTATCTGGAGAATCTGTGTCATTTTGTGTTTTCATCTGTGTCATATTATGGCTATAAATGAACAAATGACAAAAATATCTACAAAGTGGCTACCAACAGTACAGTCGCCATCTAGTGTTTATTTATTGAGTGTCGTACCGCTGTCGTCGTCGCCCGAAGAAAAAAAACGCGTAGTGAAATTTGAAACCGTCTATACTCGCAGATACGAAGCATAAAACAACGCTGAAACAGAGTAGATTATACACTGGTAGGGTACGCCGTAGGTCCAATGAAAAGTGAAATATAGATTATTTCGAATTTGGCAGGGTGTTTTCTTATGTAAAATTGAATTTTAAGGGTGGTTTGTCCTCTTCAACTTTTTGGTTTGAGCACTTCTTGCTATGCAAAAATGGACTTTTATATTTATATGCAAAACATAGCTGGACTTTTTGGCTAGCTCCTGCGGAGGGCTTTTGGTGGGATTTCGGCCCAATAATTGTAACACTTGTATTTTAATGATAATGTATTTCACACAACCATGAGTTTAATCTCACAGAATAATTTTTGGGTTATCACAAAATCTGACAAAATATTACTGCAAAGCAGCAGGAACTGAAGTAACTGAAGTAATAGGACTGAAGTAACTCTGGAGTATTAGGAAGTAGGCTACTGAAGTAATAGGACTGAAGTAATAGGACAGAAGTAACTCTGAAGTAATAGAAAGTAGGCTAGTGAAGTAATAGGACTGAAGTAATAGGAAGTAGGCCAGTGAAGTAATAGGACAGAAGTAACTCTGAAGCAATAGGAAGTAGGCTAGTGAAGTAATAGGACTGAAGTAATAGGACAGAAGTAACTCTGAAGTAATAGGAAGTAGGCTAGTGAAGTAATAGGACTGAAGTAATAGGACAGAAGTAACTCTGAAGTAATAGGACAGAAGTAACTCTGAAGTAATAGGACAGAAGTAACTCTGAAGTAATAGGACAGAAGTAACTCTGAAGTAATAGGACAGAAGTAACTCTGAAGTAATAGGAAGTAGGCTAGTGAAGTAATAGGACTGAACTAATAGGCCAGGGACCTTGACCAGGGGAAGCACCAGGGTTACCAAAATAGTTGGATTGGGTTACCTGAGTGAGGAAGGACAAGACAGGGCGATGGTGCCCGACCAGTATGGGAAACTGCACCCAAGGTTGATCAGGGAGGAGCATGTGTCCAGTGACAGAGGAGCCATCTGGAAGGTACCTTTGGCATTTTGTACCAGAGGACCCGGTGCCACCTGAGAAGCCTGCGTTCAAGGTGGCTAAGGCTCTCTATGATCTGCTGGTGACATACGACTCCACCGACTCACTGATCGTACTGCAAGGTGACTCAACTAGGGCCAACACGGGGTGGAAGGGGGGGTACTCACGCCCATTTGGAGAAGATGCTGGGACCCAAGCTCTTCTGGAGTATATGCGTGTTGCACACAACGAGTTGCCCCTGCGCCACCTCATCACCAGCATCGACGGGCCTACCTCATTTGACACTGGCTTCACGGGTCCAGTCTGCTGTCCAGCGTGAATGAGATGCAGTACAACGCTGAGTTCAGAGGAGTGCCAGGCGGTGAAGATCTCACGGACATACCGGAGTATATCCTGGTCAACATGTCCACTGACCAGCAGGTCTCCTACCAGCTGGTCCAGGCTGTGAAGCGGGGCGTTCTCCCCGTCCGAGCTGCAGGAGATCAAGTGTGGCAAGGTGTCCCACTCCAGATGGCTCACCACAGCCCAGTCGCCTCGTGTACATGAGGACCAGAAAGCATGGACTGACTGGCAAAGAACTGAACACCCTGGAAATCCTGTCAAGTACTGCCTTCAGGTGTACTTCAAACTCTACTACGACATTAAGGTTCACCACAGACTAGAGGACGGCCCCAAGCACATCCTCACGCAGCTCAGAGTGATGAGGTCGCAGCCCAAGAAGGTCCAAACAGCTGTGACCTTCTACTTGCGGACAGGAGCATGGTTTGCACACTCAGAATGTGTCCTCCTCTCGCTGACGGCGAGTCAGAGTGAAGACGCCCTCAGGTTCGCCGTGACCCAGATTTTGAAGCTGAGGGCTGGCGAGGAGTATGGGGACACCAGTGTAAGACCTCGCATCACACCCAAGCTGAACTTGTCAGCCACCAGCTTGTAGACACTGATCAGCTGGCAGCCTGGCCAGGTGCACGAGTCAGCATTCACCTGTTCACTGTCCGGGGATCAGATCCAGGAGATCCTGGTCAAGCCGTACGAGGTTCCGGAATTCTCTATCCACACTCAAGAGCACCGAAAGAGTCGTGAAGCAGGTGACAGAGGCTGCGGCAGCAGTGGTGGGGCAGCAGGCCAGAGACGGGTTCATACGGGCTCGGGCCCACCACCGGGAGACCATGCCCTGCTTCAGGTCTAAGAAGGACATGATGGACACGTTCTAGGCCAACGTAGAGGCTGTGACACTGTGATGTAGTGCCTGATGAATCAACTGATCAGAAAGAGCTTACCACGCTAGTCATTTGGAACTCATATTGGTGCATGATGACCAAACAGGACCAACCGGACACTGCGTACTCATTTAAAGTAATCGTCCAGACCATTTCATCATTCCTGATTTAATGCAATCAAATCATAGCCATTAACGAGTATATCAACAACACGTCGTCACTTTTTGTATCCAGTCAGCCGTTTTTAAATAATCCGCAATCAAAATCTGCAAATTCCCCGAGTTTTCAAAACGCTCTCAAGGTTTGCAGACGCTCAGGCTCGGTGACGTACCATCAGGGAGGCTCATCTTCCCGCGCTGATCAGAGAGGCACGTAAACACAGAGATAAATATAGTACTTGAAGATATTTGGGTGTTTCTGATAGATTCTTTTTGCTATATGCCACATGCATGCATCCTTTATGGGTGCAGCAAGACAGCTGTGCCTTTCGAGAAAAGTTTGCACACGGAAAGGAGTGGCGTGTGTAGGGTGATACACGCCTATAGTGTGTTGGGGCGAGCAGTTGTGTTGAGAAACGGCGCCCCCCCGTAAAACAGTGACTCAGTCCAACACTATACCAGACCAGGTGGCCCTGTTAGACAGGGACGCCAGGACTGGCAGCAGCGGTGGACCACCACGACTGTGAGGCTTTGCCTCTTAACAAGACCAAGTAAACCAGTTGTGGAGTGGGCGTGCCGTGGTGAGAGACCCTGTGGTGGTGTGGCTGTCACACTTTCTGCCTTCCCGCCCGCATATTTTCCAACTCTATGCTGTAGTTAATGCTAGTATGTGGTTTCCGAGTAATGACGTTTGACTGTAGCTCCAAAACTAACCATAGGATTTTCTCGAAAGTACCTTCATTGTGATTCCCACACACACATGGTTTAACCTTATTTACCAATCCATGTTTTGGAGAAGTGCCAGGTCCTCCTGCTGAACCTCAGGCTCTGCTAACACCTGTTCATCCACCTCGTACTCGGGCTCAAACATAGGATTCCATGACAATCTGAGGTTCGTTTTCCTCATAGTATACGCGACCAGCGTCATTTCTTTCGGTGTCAGATTGAGCATCGTTCTCTAGATCTGTCACAGCGACAGATTCACTGTCTGACACCGAAGTACAATCGCTCATCATAACATTTGCCGACAGGTGTCAGACAGAATGTCTGCGGGCGTCCCTGTTCTGACGTCATCAATAACAGTCGTAGCCCTGTTGGAGGGAAGATTTTTTTTTTCGCGCGCTTTTTACAAAAGTCGTGTTTTTACGGAAATAAGGCCTGGAAATCAATTATTTTTGGTGGATTAGGTGTTTTGAATGTGCATTCAACATAATTCGGCAAAAAAAAATTGGGTCTGGACGATTACTTTAAGCATTATTCGATAAGGGTGCAATATAAAAGTGCGTTTTTGCATAGTAAGAATTGCTCAAATGCAAAAATGGAAAAAGATAAAATTGTCTTAGAATTCCATTTTACATAGGAAATTGGCATGCCAAAGTTGAGAAAAATATTTTTTGTTATACGGCGTATCCTATTATACAGTCATGATATAAACTACTGTGTATTATCTTCAGTGGCACATAAAAAACAGTAGTAATGCTATAATTCGTAATATATGGCGCCTGGCGACATCACTGCAGGTGGCGACTTTACTGTTATCTACGGTATCTATAACTAAACAAGTAGTTATAGGTGCTAAAATGTAAAATATCAACTGGCCTTAGGTTGGTGCATTGGGACCTTACAGGATGGGTGCATTCAGACTGGGAGTGGTGCATTAGGACCAGCATGTGGTGCATTGGAGCCTTATACGTGGTGCATTCAGACCAGGGGTTGGTGCATTCAGGCAGTGGTCCATTCGGGCAGTGGTGCATTAAGACTGTGAGGGCTGGGACATAGAAGAATGAGGAATAGGGAGGAACGAAGGATAAATGGGGAGAAGGGAAAAGGACTGAGGATGGTAGTGGGAGAAGGGAAGCAAAAGGGTTTCGCATGAGGGGACAGATCATTATCAGCGCCAAAAGGGGAAAAAAGGTTAGGCCTTAGACACCCAGAGACCTCGAGGACAAAGGGCTCACTGTTCAAGTGGTTTGGGATGGAAGCGAGGACAGGAGAGCAGGACAGTACCTCACGCGGCTTCGGCGGGCGATCATACATGTGCACATTGTGTCGCGAACGTGATAGTGTATTACTGCAGGAATAACTGCAGCGAGTAACCTCACGTCGAGTCGTGAGTAACGGGCGAGTAACCGCGACGCATAGGAGACATCCTGCGTGCCAAGTCTGGCCCGCGTGCCTGAGGTTGCCGACGCAAGGTTGGCAAGGAAAACTCTACGGGATACGACTACCCTGTTTCCAGCCTGCGTCCTGGCGTGCCTCGCCCGAGGCCCCCCCAGGATCCCCGGAGCAGGGCAGGACTTGCCCAACCTTTCTTCAGGGCCCTTGGGGAGCCACTGGGCGCTGGGGCCAGGCACTAGGGGCGGGCGTGGGCCGGAGGTGAAACTCTACGCTACTACGACGCCCTATTAGATACCTCCTTCAGGAGGCTTCCCCTGGGTTCCCCCCCGGAACCCCGGGGCATTACGAGGCACCTGCAACAGGATCTTAGGACCTCTTGAGCACCACATACAGGTCTTCCTGACGGCGACGCAACATATGGTGATGTATTCACATGATTGACAAGTGCATGATAGGGCAGGCGATTAAGGAGGCCCCTGGGAGACCTGTATCAAGCCAGGGGTAATGTGAGGGCTGGGACGTAGAAGAATGAGGAATAGGGAGGAACGAAGGATAAATGGGGAGAAGGGAAAAGGACTGAGGATGGTAGTGGGAGAAGGGAAGCAAAAGGGTTTCGCGTGAGGGGACAGATCATTATCAGCGCCAAAAGGGGAAAAAAGGTTAGGCCTTAGACACCCAGAGACCTCGAGGACAAAGGGCTCACTGTTCAAGTGGTTTGGGATGGAAGCGAGGACAGGAGAGCAGGACAGTACCTCACGCGGCTTCGGCGGGCAATCATACATGTGCACATTGTGTCGCGAACGTGATAGTGTATTACTGCAGGAATAACTGCAGCGAGTAACCTCACGTCGAGTCGTGAGTAACGGGCGAGTAACCGCGACGCGTAGGAGACATCCTGCGTGCCAAGTCTGGCCCGCGTGCCTGAGGTTGCCGACGCAAGGTTGGCAAGGAAAACTCTACGGGATACGACTACCCTGTTTCCAGCCTGCGTCCTGGCGTGCCTCGCCCGAGGCCCCCCCAGGATCCCCGGAGCAGGGCAGGACTTGCCCAACCTCTCTTCAGGGCCCTTGGGGAGCCACTGGGCGCTGGGGCCAGGCACTAGGGGCGGGCGTGGGCCGGAGGTGAAACTCTACGCTACTACGACGCCCTACTAGATACCTCCTTCAGGAGGCTTCCCCTGGGTTCCCCCCCGGAACCCCGGGGCATTACGAGGCACCTGCAACAGGATCTTAGGACCTCTTGAGCACCACATACAGGTCTTCCTGACGGCGACGCAACAGATGGTGATGTATTCACATGATTGACAAGTGCATGATAGGGCAGGCGATTAAGGAGGCCCCTGGGGGACCTGTATCAAGCCAGGGACTCTAAGGGGGACAGGGAGGGTCGCCCCGGCATAGCCGGGGCTATTGCTAACCTGGGGAACCAAGCTCCCCGTATCTCCGACGACGCGAACGGGCACTGCCCGCTTACCTTCAGTAGAACCTGGAGATGCGCCCAACCCGGCCCCCGACAGGTAGGGGTGCCAGGGTTAGTTGTCATGCCACGCCAGCGACCGATTGGATAGAACCTTAGCGGGTTGGGGGGGGCGCTAAAACAGGAGCTATATTAACACCCCCCCACCCCCAGTTGAGCCCGCGTACGCAATTTCCCTCCCCCCTTCGGGAGTAGGGTGGCGTGGGGCTTAACAAAGACCATAAACCCTGTAGGCTCAGCTACATGAATACAACTGTTCCTGTAGCTACACTAGAGCCATATACAGGGACACACTCATTCTATCTCATACATGTTACTTTTACTTTTGTTACTTTTGTACATGTAATAGAATGAACACAAGAAAGGGTGACACTGCAGAGGTATGGCCACAATTCTTCAGATATAATTATGTACACTATCTTATAATTAGGTTTCTCCCCAATGCGGCCGCGGGCCCCATGCGGCCGCCTACGGCAATATAAGTAACTTTTAGGGGGTTATAGTGAGGTTAGGTTAGTAACTTTTAGGGGGTTATGTTAGGGTTAGGTTAGTAACTTTTAGGGGGTTATGTTAGGGTTAGGTTAGTAACTTTTAGGGGTTATAGTAAGGTTAGGTTAGTAACTTTTAGGGGTTATAGTGAGGTTAGGTTAGTAACTTTTAGGGGTTATAGTGAAGTTAGGTTAGTAACTTTTAGGGGGTTATAGTGAGGTTAGGTTAGTAACTTTTAGGGGTTATAGTGAGGTTAGGTTAGTAACTTATAGTGAGGTTAGATTAGTAACTTTTAGGGTTTATAGTGAGGTTAGGTTAGTAATTTTTAGGGGTTATAGTGAGGTTAGGTTAGTAACTTATGACATATCTTATGTTTAACATATAGTTATATATGTTAAACATAATGCACAATAAACATATACGTATAACAATAGTTTGCTCCGCGCGACTGCCCTCTATATATGTGGATCATACGGGCAGCCGCATAGGGTGACGACCTATAATTATATGCTTAAAATTTGTTTAGAGCAGGGGTTCCCAAAGTGGTCAGTTTTGACCCCCGGTCCCCAGGTTGGTTATGGAGGAGAGGGAATAACGGCAAAATGAGGCATTTCTTAATATTTTCAATGTGACCATCAAGTTAATATTCCGCAGGAGTTGGCGGGCTCCACAGGCCTTACAGCTTACTTGTTCTTTATTATTTTCGGCTCAGTAGTTTGTGCAGTTTGTTTTATTCACTTGCGGAAACCAAATATATAACACTTATTTTTATATAATAATAACTAGGTAAGGTTACGTTTAGGTTTGGTTAGCTTAGATTTAAGTTGTGTTTAGGATAAGTTTGGGATAGGTTTTTCAGAGTTATTAAGGTTAAATAAGCGAATCTGATTGTGCGCGATTGCCCGGCTGCCGCGGCTGGTTGGCGCCGCCAACTCCTGCGGAATATTTACCGAGCATCATTCTTAACACATCAAAATCCATGAGAAAAGAGTACTTTCGACCTTGCACTCAATTCCTAATTGAAAGTACCAATCTCCACTACATGCAACGTGAACATTAAGGCCGGCAGAGAGGCCAGTTATCTTCAAATAATAACCCCACATTGTAATTTAAGTATTTTTGAGGATAAAATCATGCAGAAAGCAAATATATGGCACGCGTGTTCAAGCAATACAACCGGGCGCGTCCCCAGCTTGCCTATAGCCTTACCTTGGCCACTTTGGGCATCTTCTGCGGTTTACTAGACATCTTGGCGTGTTTGAGGACCTCCTTCCTTGCCTGAGCGGTACTTCAGCCTCTGAGGAAGCAGTGTGTTACATGAAAGGTCGGTCACACACACACCGACACGGGCTGCACCACCGCCACCTTGTTGTAGGAAAGCTTTGTTTTAGGGCTGCGAGGATTCCTTGGGGAACACTTTGAGCACTGGTGATGTCCTATGATGCTATCACAGGCGCGGTAGTTGCTCTGTCTCTCAGGCAGGCACGGTGAGGCGGAGTCACCTTGTTTACGTTGCTTGACGAGGGTTTGTTTACCACCCTCAGACCCAGTCCACTCTGCCTTCACCCTAAAATAATGTTCTCTATTATATCCCCATAACACATTAATTTCCCTAATTGTATGCACGTATTCGAAGAATATTAATGCTTTAATGATTGCCATATCCTTAAAACTATGATTTAAAGCGGTTTTGACGGGTAAATTGTAGTTTTTGTTTTACAACAAGATGCAGGGAGGAACATCGCCTGCTGCATCTTTTTTTGTACATCATCTCCTCTCCCTAGTCGTATTTTATTGTTTTTTATACTTCGTTTCCTCATTGAGCTACATATATGATTTCGTCAAATTATTTGTATGCTTTATATTTTGGAAGTTTTATTAATCTTGATCTTGAGTTTGAGAGGTACAAAGTCACAATGCGTACTTGTTCACTTTAGAGTACCTTGAATATAATAGCAAGGTATAGAGACAGAAGGTAACGTCACCTCCCTTTTGCCGCGCTGGGGGAAGTGACGTCAATAAGAATTAAGAGGGCAAGGAGGAGGGTGAGAGAGAAAGAGAAGATGATGGAGGAGGAGGAGGAGGAGGAGGAGGTAGGGGAAGGGGTAGGAGGAGGAGAAGGTAAGGGAGGGGAAGAGGTATGAACATAAGAACATAAGAAAATAAGGCATGGCCTTGCATGTCAGGTGGGAAATGAACTTTGCTTGTCCCGCTAAGCGGCAACAGCGGCACAAGCAAAGGGTCTCGTCCCCAGCTTGTGTGCTAGCTAGAGCTCTCTCTCCTCTCTCTCTCGTACACAGTACTGATCAAGGTAAATAATATGGGTGGCTTACAAAGAGAGAGAGAGAGAGAGAAGAGAGAAAGAGAGAGAGAGAGAGAGGAGAGGAGGAGAGAGAGAGAGAGAGAGAGAGAAAAAGAGAGAGGAGAGAGAGAGAGAAGAGAGAGAGATAGAGAGAGAGAGAGAGAGAGAGAGAGAGGAGAGAGAGAGAGGAGAGGAGAGAGAGAGAGAGAGAGAGAGGGGGAAGAGAAAAGGAGAGAGAGAGAGGAAAAGAGAGAGAGAGAGAGAGAGAGAGAGAGAGGGGAGAGAGAGAGGAGAGAGAGAGAAGAGAGGAGAGAGTGTGTGTGTCAGGCGTGTCAGGTGTCGGGTCGGCGGTGAGGCCTGAGTGAGGCCATAAAATATTTGAACGGTGGCGCCGTTGGCGCGATACCCATTGACGTCATGCGCACAAAGGACTGATTTTGCCTCGACGCCCCGGGGAGGTGACGTTACCTTCTGTCTCTTTATCTTGTATAATAGTACCTTGAATAATAGAGTAGTGACAACTCGATTTACGGGCGCCATCTTAGTACCAGGCCTCTCTGTTCACTCCTAGACCCGGGAAGTTCTCAAGGCATGACCCCGCAGTATATCATGTTATAAAATGTTTAAAAGGATATACTGTTTTTCTTCGGAAATGTTTGTTCTATAAGATTATTACATAAAACACAGTAAAACACATTAAATAAAGGTCATTATGAGACTGAAGAAATATGCATGAACTTAACATTCACTTAAACTCGTCGGCATGTAAAACTTTGTGGGACAACTTATAAGATGGAAGATATCAATAGAAGCAGAATTTTATTAGCTTTCCATTGATATATTCTGTTTTCTGATAAATACAGTAGTACCATGCAAATATTAGCGTTAACTAAATAAATCGCCGCGCCGGCCGCTCTCTCTCTCTCTCTCTCTCTCTCTCTCTCTCTCTTCTCCTCTCTCTCTCTCTCTCTTCTCTCTTCTCCTCTCTCTCCTCCCCCGTGAAAGAGAGAGAGAGATGAGAGAGAGAAGAGAGAGAGAGAGAGGAGTTACCAAAATACTTTTCTACTTTATATATAGAATGCCGGACGTTTCGCCCATATATATATATATATATATATATATATATATATATACATATATTATATATATATACTATACATATATATATATATTATATATATAGTATGATAGTAGAAAATTATATATATATATATATATATATATATATATATATATAGTAGAAAAATTATTTGGTACTCTCTCTCTCTTTCATGATTAGAGATTAAATTAGAGATTTCTCTAATTTAATTTCTAATTTAATTTCTCCGTGAGAGAGAGAGAGAGAGAGAGAGAGAGAGAGAGAGAGAGAGAGAGAGAGAGAGAGAGAGAGAGAGAGAGAGAGAGAGAGAGAGGAGAGAGAGCGAGAGAAGAGAGAGAGAGAGAGAGGAGAGAGAGAGAGAGAAGTTACCAAAAAAAAATTCTACTTTATATATATACTAGCCGAAAAGCCGCCCTTCGAGCGAACTTTTTGGGCTACCGTAGATAACAGTGAATTCGCCATCTACAGTGAAGTCGCCAGGCACCAAATATTACGAATTATAGCATTACTACTGATTTTTATGTGCCACTGAAGATGTTACACAGTAGTTTATATCATGACTGTATAATCTACCCTGTTTCAGCGTTGTTTTATGCTTTGTATCTGCAAGTATAACTGTTGCGCATTTTGCTTCTCACGTTTTTCTTCGCGCGATGACAGATAGTAAACAATAGCCTTTCGGGCGACAGGACACAAGACTTGCCAGATCTTTCAAACTTGAACAGAATTTATTTTCACGTTGGCAGAGGAATTTTTATATATCCAAGCATCTTCCGCAGCTAATATTATATAGAGACTTGTTTTACTTTACCTCTAATTTACCTGAATTCTCCAGAGTGGCGACTCAACTGTTGGGTTAAAATACTAGCTGGCGACTTTACTGTAGTAGGTATAGTGAGGTCGCCACTCGGTTTTATTTTCGTAATTTGTTCATTTATAGCCCTAATATGACACATATGAAGACACAAAATGACACAGACTTTCCAGATAGCCCCTTCTAAATTTTCTGAAATCATGGATGTACAAATGTAAGTATTAACGCCACCACACGTCTGTAAATAACAAAGAAACGTAGAACTGACGACTTCACTGTTATCTACGGTAGCTCCTGCGGAGGGCTATTGGTGGGCCTTTGGCCCACCACCTGTGTTTGGTGGCCCAAAGGCCCACCAAACTCAGACTCTCCAGATAGCCCCTTCTAACTTTCCTGAAATCATGGATGTAGAAATGTATGTATTAACGCCTTACCCATCACCACACCCATTCACTCACCCATTACCCATCACCCCCCACCTATTCCCTCACCCATCACCCATCACCCCCAACCCATCACCCCCACCCATTCACTCACCCATCACCCCACACCCATTACACATCACCCCACCCATTCACTCACCCATTACCCATCACCCTACATCAAGGTTTCCTCAATTCTCGCAACCCACATTTTTTTTTCACAATTCTTGCTAATAGGCTACTAAAAATAAAAAATAAATAAAAGTGATCGGATCATACCATAAGTGGGCTTAAAATGTGCTCCTGGTCGACCTGGTTCCAAAACTGTGCCATATGATGGGATTGCGTCACTGGGGGCGGAACCTATCGCGGACACACACTTTCGCTTATATTATTATAGATATAGTAGAAAAAGTATTTTGGTAACTCTCTCTCTCTCTCTCTCTCTCTCTCTCTCTCTCTCTCTCTCTCTCTCTCTCTCTCTCTCTCTCTCTCTCTTTCATTTGAGCATTTGCTCATCGGGCCCTGCCATATAACTCACCATGTATTTCCTTATACTGAATTGTAACATGACGGCCAATAAATTATTATTAAATTATTATTTCACGGAGAGAGAGAGAGAGAGAGAGAGAGAGAGAGAGAGAGAGAGAGAGAGAGAGAGAGAGAGAGAGAGAGAGAGAGAGAGAGAGAGAGAGAGAGAGAGAGAGCGCGGCCGGCGCGGTGATTTATTTAGTTAACGGTAATATTTGCATGGTACTACTGTATTTATCAGAAAACTAAATATATCAATGGAAAGCTAATAAAATTCTGCTTCTATAGATATCTTCCATCTTATAAGTTGTCCCACAAAGTTTTACATGACGACGTGTTTAAGTGAATGTTAAGTTCATGCATATTTCTTCAGAGTCTCATAATGACCTTTACTTAATGTGTTTTACTGTGTTTTATGTGATAATCTTATAGAACAAACATTTCCGAAGATAACAGTATTATCCTTTCAACATGTAGGGCTATAACATGATATACTGCGGGGTCATGCCTTGAGAACTTCCGCGGGTCTTGGGCAGGGCATGTAGTACGGT
>JACEEZ010009558.1:65000-107500 GCA_016584305.1 Chionoecetes opilio | reverse complement strand
GATATAGTCCACCCTCCTCCGGCAGGGGTCACAGCTCTCCGTGTAGGTCATCCAGTGGAGGTCAGGCATGCCCTGCTCGTGCGTCCAGACCACGTGATGCAAGAACTGACTGAACGTAAATGAAGCGTTCATGAAACGTTCCATGAGATTAGTTAAATTGTAGCTGATCATGAAACCCTTAACCAACGCGATATGAGGACCCGTCATTATCATATTAAAGGCAACCTCTGTTATTTCTGCACCGTAAAACTCTTCCTCTACTTCAGACGGGTGGGCCAAGAGGGCTCCCGTCTGGCTAAGATATCGCCTGTACATCTGGTGGGCCTTCCTGATCTTACGTAACGTCTCGTTGAACTCTCGAGTCTGTGGCACAGATCCCTCGGAGACGAGTGCAGGTAACCAGTACAGGACGAAGCGAGTGTCCCAGGGTTCTTGGCTCTGTGTTTTATTTCGCCATTCATCGTTGTATTCGTGGAGCGGTTTGCCGTTCAAGTACTTGTCTCTGGAAACAGGAGTAATTGTTAATACGGAGAAGTACCAACATAAATTGTCTTCAAGTGATAAGGGAAACTTTAGCGTCCCCTTTAGGCATATGAATATAGATTGCAACAGTAGTACAATAACATCTGCCATCAAAGATTATACGAATTATTGTAACAGACTTACAGAAGGGGCTTTGCAAAGGATAATTAGGCTCGATAAGTTTGAAAGAATCAATCATTGTGGAATTGAATTAATGATAATGCGAACAAAAAATGCGCAGATAATTATCAACACAGAGAAGAATATAAGAACATAAGAAAATAAGGAAGCTATAAGAGGCCGCGAGACCTACACGAGGTAGTTCCTGTTACTTAACACTACCTACATCCACCTTTCATCCCCATCCATGAATTTATCTAGGCTCTCTTTAAAGCTCTCTAATGACTCCGCACTAACTACCTGGCTACTGAGTCCATTCCAATAATTTACCACCCTATTTGTGAACCAGTTTTTCCCTATTCTTAATGGTCACCTGTAAGCTGATGCGAGCCTGGCCAGCGGGTGCCTCACCACCACGGCCTCCAGGGGGCGGAGAGTCTCTGCAATCTGGTTTTTCAACTGCTCGGCAACTCTCAGCAAGGTAGACGACGCAACCTGCAGGCGACTGAAGTTTCATTGTTTTGTATCTTTATTGGTTAGTTATCTTTTTCGCTTACTACTACAAAAAAATTGTCGTTATGTGATGCAGCTGAGATTTTAAAACAATGCAAATGGCAAAGTACCTTTTTTCCCAAACTAATAGCGTGGCCACCGAGAGACAAGGCCTGCTACATCGCCCGTGACGTCACACCATGTCGATCCCACCCGCTCCGCTCCCCGTACAAGTTTACCTACCTAATATAATGTTTATCAGTATAAAAGATATACTGTTATCTTCGGAAATGTTTGTTCTATAATATTATCAAATAAAAAATCGTAAAACACACAAAAGAAATGCCATTATGAGACTTTCAAGAAATATGCATTAACTTAAACTCTTCGCCATTTAATATTTTGCTCGAAAACTTTTTACATGGAGAATATCAATAGAAGCGGAATTTAATTAGCTTTCCATTGATATATTTCCTTTTCTGATAAAATGAATTAGCAGCATGCATAAATTAGCGTTACCTAAATATTAAAAATCATGAAATCGGGTAATTTCCTACCTAATATATGTTTATCAGTATAAAAGATATACTGTTATCTTTGAAAATGTTTGTTCTATAATATTATCCAATAAAAAACCGTAAAACACACAAAAGAAATGCCATTATGAGACTTTCAAGAAATATACATTAACTTAAACTCTTCGCCATTTAATATTTTGCGTGAAAACTTTTTACATGGAGAACATCAATAGAAGTGGAATTGCATTAGCTTTCCATGGATATATTTCCTTTTCTGATAAATGAATTAGAACCATACATAAATTAGCGTTAACTAAATAAATAACCTCATCAATCGGGAAAAATTACCCGATTTCATGATGTTATTTACTTAGTTAACGCTAATTTATGCATGCTGCTAATTCATTTATCAGAAAAGGAAATATATCAATGGAAAGCTAATTAAATTCCGCTTCTATTGACATTCTTCATATAAAAAGTTTTTTCGCAAAATATTAAATGGCGAAGAGTTTAAGTTCATGCATATTTCTTGAAAGTCTCATAATGGCATTTCTTTTGTGTGTTTTACGGTTTTTTATTGAATAATATTATAGAAAAAACATTTCCAAAGATAACAGTATATCTTTTATACTGATAAACATATATTAGGTAGGAAATTACCCGATTTCATGATTTTTTATATTTGGTTAACGCTAATTTATGCATGCTGTTAATTCCTTTATCAGAAAAGAAAATATACCAATGGAAAGCTAATTAAATTCCGCTTCTATTGATATTCTCCATGTAAAATGTTTGCGAGCAAAATATTAAATGGCGAAGAGTTTAAGTTAATGCATATTTCTTGAAATTCTCATAATGGCATTTTTTGTGTGTATTTTACGGTTTTTTATTTGATAATATTATAGAACAAACATTGCCGAAGATAACAGTATGTCTTTTATACTGATAAACATTATATTAGGTAGGTAAACATGTACGGGGAGCGGAGCGGGTGCTATCCTTATGGTGTGACGTCACGGGCGATCCACCAGGCCTTGTCTCTCGGTGGTCTCGATACAACCGTGGCCACAGAGATGATAAGGCCTGGTGGATCGCCCGTGACGTCACACCATAAGGATACCACCCGCTCCGCTCCCCGTACAAGTTTACCTACCTAATATAATGTTTATCAGCATAAAAGATATACTGTTATCTTCGGAAATGTTTGTTCTATAATATTATCAAATAAAAAACCGTAAAACACACAAAGAAAATGCCATTAGGAGAATTTCAAGAAATATGCATTAACTTAAACTCTTCGCCATTTAATATTTTGCTCGAAAACTTTTTACATGGAGAATATCAATAGAAGCGGAATTTAATTAGCTTTCCATTGATATAGTTCCTTTTCTGATAAATTAATTAGAACCATGCATAAATTAGCGTTAACTAAATAAATAACATCATGAAATCTGGTAATTTACCCGCTTTCATGATGTTATTTATTTAGTTAACGCTAATTTATGCATAGTTCTAGTTCATTTATCAGAAAAGGAAATATATCAATGGAAAGCTAATTAAATTCCGCTTCTATTGACATTCTTCATATAAAAAGTTTTTTCGCAAAATATTAAATGGCGAAGAGTTTAAGTTCATGCATATTTCTTGAAAGTCTCATAATGGCATTTCTTTAGTGTGTTTTACGGTTTTTTTATTTGATAATATTATAGAACAAACATTTCCGAAGATAACAGTATATATTTTATACTGATAAACATATATTAGGTAGGAAATGATACGATTTCATGATTTTTTATATTTAGTTTATTTAGAGGGGGAAGGCGAGCGAAGCGAGCCCAACCAGCTGGGGGGTTTCGGGGAATTTTTTTGGAAAATGAACATATTCTGGTGCATTTTGACACTTTCTGAGACTTCTATCAATGCCCATAAATCCTTTTTAATCCAAATTATTTTCAGCACTGCAGATCAGCACTGACTGATTCAGTGATGCATTTGGGGGCCCCCCTCTCTTGGAGGCCCGGGGGGTGATTTCAAATAGCCCCCCCTCGCCCCCCCCTTAGCTACGCCACTGGATGCATGCCATTGAAAGTACCTCCAATTAGTATACAGCCCTGCCCAAGATGTCTTCAAGGAAAATTAAATGGCATACCTTTTTAATCATGCAGATTTTGAGAGGTCCCCGCAAGACAGGTCGGAAGATTGACCTCCACAATAGGTCTGGCTGAGCAACTCTGGCATTATGTTGCTTACATCCTTGTACGAGATCGTCTTGTCGTCTCTTGAACTCTGTTTCTAGATCACGGCGATTTTGTGTGAAGCGCAGTCTTATTCCGTCTCCAGAATGTTTGCCACGCGACACATCATCGCCCATTATATGCTGCCTGCCACGGACATCTGGCAGCAGAGCTGAAGACATCATTGGATCCCTGGTGTTGTCTGGCCGAGGGAGTGGATCCCTGGGTGTTTCAGCACCTGCACGCCGCACCCGCGCGGGGATCTGAGGCCGCCAGGCAGTCGCCGTGGATACCGGAAAAATGAAAAATATCAGATATTATGTAAAGCAACATTCTATTTAATATAGTCATGCTACTCTATTAATTTATATATGTGTTTAAATTTAAAATATGTCAGACTAAAGTTTGTCGACACAATCAGATCCGCCAAAGACAATATTATCATCATTATCATTATTATACATGTTATTGTTATTATCATTATTATATAAAAAAAAAGATTAATTAACTATTGTCATTATTATCATTATCAACAAGAAAAAATACTAGATAATAACTAGTATTTTTTCTCAAGTTATCATATTATGATAACTTGCAGGAATTCTACTAATTGAAGTATGTTCTGCAGCACCAACATTTAAGTAAACTTTAACTGTTGCAAAAGATCTTGGCGCATAATTTATCTCACTTAAACACACGCGAGACAGAAGAAGCAGTGGTGCGCCCCCCAGGGTCACACTCTATGACCCTGGCCCCACCCAGGGTCACACTCTATGACCCTGGCCCCACCCAGGGTCACACTCTATGACCCTGGCCCCACCCAGGGTCACACTCTATGACCCTGGCCCCACCCAGGGTCACACTCTATGACCCTGGCCCCACCCAGGGTCACACTCTATGACCCTGGCCCCACCCAGGGTCATACTCTATGACCCTGGCCGCACCCAGGGTCATACTCTATGACCCTGGCCCCACCCAGGGTCATACTCTATGACCCTGGCCCCACCCAGGGTCATACTCTATGACCCTGGCCCCACCCAGGGTCACACTCTATGACCCTGGCCCCACCCAGGGTCACACTCTATGACCCTGGCCCCACTCAGGGTCATACTCTATGACCCTGGCCCCACCCAGAGTCATACTCTATGACCCTGGCCCCACCCAGGGTCATACTCTATGACCCTGGCCCCACCCAGGGTCATACTCTATGACCCTGGCCCCACCCAGGGTCATACTCTATGACCCTGGCCCCACCCAGGGTCATACTCTATGGCCCTGGTCCCACCCAGGGTCACACTCTATGACCCTAGCCCCACCCAGGGTCACACTCTATGACCCTGGCCCCACCCAGGGTCACACTCTATGGCCCTGGCCCCACCCAGGGTCACACTCTATGACCCTGGCGCCACCCAGGGTCACACTCTATGACCCTGGCCCCACCCAGGGTCACACTCTATGACCCTGGCGCCACCCAGGGTCACACTCTATGAACCTAGCGCCACCCAGGGTCACACTCTATGACCCTGGCGCCACCCAGGGTCACACTCTACGATCCTGGCGCCACCCAGGGTCACACTCTATGACCCTGGCGCCACCCAGGGTCACACTCTATGACCCTAGCGCCACCCAGGGTCACACTCTATGACCCTGGCGCCACCCACCTGAGGCTGCAGAGAGATCAGCGTCAGCAGAAGCAAGGCTGCCATGAAGAACACGCCTAACCATGCCATGCTTGCCTCTCTACCTTCCATGCACTGCGCGCTGCTCACTCACGGCGAATCTTTTTATTCCTGTGTGGCAGTTGATAAGTCAGTGCGAGTAGAAAGTGTGTCAGGGCACGTGTATGGTGGTAAAGCATGTTGTTAATGCTTCAGAAATTGCCGTATTGGAATGTACGTATTTAGAATAACAGAACAAAATAAATTAGATACCTCGTTTGCGACTTGTTGATAAGCGATAGGCTTTTTCATGCATGCAGGAAAGGTTCACCATAACCACCTATAACGCGCCTTCCTCCTGTACCAGTTGGGGATTTAAATAGATTCCTAAAAATAGCCTGTTATTATTGTCTTTCCTTTTATCCTATTTTCCTTCCCTATTATCTTTCCTTTTCCTTGGCCATCTGAAATTATGAAATTGAAAAGTTTTAACTTTTATTTTTGCCCCGTCGTGCACATAATTAAATAGTCTTTCATAATGCTGCCACACTCCCGTATAGTCTCCCTTGCCGCCTGTAACCCTACCGCCCTCCCACCCGCCACGCCCCTAGAGCCTCGCCAGTCGCCACCCCCCAAGCAAGCCAAGGGGCGCCGCTGGGAGGAAGCATGAGGAAAGTACTATAGTATAGTGTTGAGTGTTGAATTTCGTCCTGCCACCTGCACCACCGCCGTGCCTCTCGGCCACGGCGAAGGAATAAATTATAATATAATGAGTGAGGTAGCGTCACTCCATAGGTAAGCATAGACCGCTATGGGACAAAAAATCTCGGCTTGGTGTCGGCTACATTGTAGTTCCCGCATGCCGTTTTTTTTAAGACATTGTTAATAGGGATCAATAATTAATTAAGGGAGGTTTCACTCCCTTAGGACTAAGTGGTATTATCATCATTTGGTGCATAGGTTGC
This sequence comes from Chionoecetes opilio, assembly GCA_016584305.1. NCBI lineage: Eukaryota > Metazoa > Arthropoda > Malacostraca > Decapoda > Majidae > Chionoecetes > Chionoecetes opilio. The sequence continues at coordinate 100,991 of JACEEZ010009558.1, read as the reverse complement.
CTTGAGCCTCACTTGATTGGTATATTCCAAGTATACATCAAAGCTCTCAACAAGATAAATAGGGGGGCAAAAAAATTAAAAATGCACCCAGATCCTTGGCTACATTACAAGCATATTGCACACGGGATAACTTATGTGCTACCGTAGATAACACTAAAGTCGCCAGGACAAAGTTTTTTTCTATTTACAGACGTCTGGTGGCGTTAATACTTACATTTCTACATCCATGATTTCAGGAAAGTTAGAAGGGTCTATCTGGAGAGTCTGTGTCATTTTGTGTCTTCATCTGCACGTCATATCATGGCTATTAATGAACAAATTACAATAATATTACCAGAGTAGTGAGCGACCAACAATAAGGTCGCCATCTAGTGTTTATGTTAAGAGTGTCCTCCCGCTGTCGTCGTCGCCCGAAAAAAAAACGAGTAGTGAAATTTGAAACCGTATATACTTGCAGATACAATGCATAAAACAACGCTGAAACAGGGTAGATTATACAGTCATGATATAAACTACTGTGTATCATCTTCAGTGGCACATACAAATCAGTAGTGATGCTATATTTGGCAGCTGGCGACATTATTGCAGCTGGCGACTATACTGTTATCTACGGTAACTACTATAACATGTCATCTTTAGTTTAAATTGTTGCAAACAGTGATCCTGAAAATTGGCTGCAATAGTTGCATGTGTGACATTTTGTGGCCCAGAGAATAATATTGTGTTGTAATGCAACATCAAGTAATCTGGAATAGTTTTGAAAAAGGGTATTATTGATCTGCAGTAAAATATGAGATGAAGTTATTGGGAAAAAGAAAAACTTGCTGACCACAAAGTGTGGAATTCACAGCACATTTTGCCAAAAAGTGTTCAATAGTTAATATAGTTATCACAAAGTCTCTCAACAAAGGAAATATGTTCACATCAATGCTTGATGAAATCTTTCCACCAAGTATTTTCATTGTGGCTTATTTTCCTGCATAACACACAACTTGCATGATACAGTGCATCGTGCATCGGAGGACACACGGGGGCGGCATGAGCCTCTAATGATCTAATCACAGGCGTCACTATAAAAATCCTGCCTGCGCCACCACGGGCGAGGGCCAACCATCACAGCCCTCCAGGGTAGGGTACGCCGTATAACAAAAATTCTTTTTCTCAACTTTGGCATGCCAATTTCCTATGTAAAATGGAATTCTAAGACGATTTTATCTTTTTCCATTTTTGCATTTGAGCAATTCTTACTATGCAAAATCGCACTTTTATATTGCACCCTTATCGAATAATGCTTAAATGAGTACGCGGTGTCCGGTTGGTCCTGTTTATTGCATCATGCACCAATATGAGTTCCAAATGACTAGCGTGGTAAGCTCTTTCTGATCAGTTGGTTCATCAGGCACTACATCACAGTGTCACAGCCTCTACGTTGGCCTAGAACGTGTCCATCATGTCCTTCTTAGACCTGAAGCAGGGCATGGTCTTCCGGTGGTGGGCCCGAGCCCGGATGAACCCGTCTCTGCTGGCCTGCTGCCCCACCACTGCTGCCGCAGCCTCTGTCACCTGCTTCACGACTCTTTCGGTGCTCTGAGTGTGGATAGAGAACTCCGGAACCTCGTACGGCTTCCAGTCCAGGGCCTACCATCCCACCCGGGGAGGTCACTAGATCACTGCCTACAGGCGCTATAGGCATATATGTAAATAATAATAATAATAATACCAAATTAACTGGCGGCTGTCGCTGCCGTCATGTCGACTACACATCCTTCTTGTTTTAGCGCCTCTCTGCTTCACATTCCACGGCCGCGCCATTAATGTCACACTCACCAGGCTTCAGGCTCACCCTCTACCCTCCCCAGGCCTGTCCTACATGGCTACAATAAAAGTTATTGGCCACGTGGGGGAGACTCACCTGTGCGCGTCCGGCTACCTGCACCGCCGCCATGCAGATGAGGTGGCAGGTTCTCGGGATGGCCGTGGTCGACAGGCCCGACACAAAGGGGCAGCCCAGCTAACACAGTTACGTATTTTTTACGTAATATAAAGGTAGCGGTTTTGTAACTTTTACGTAGCAAATATACGTAACTAGTACGAATTTGTGTGGACGCCCAGGTACGTCCTAACTACGTATTTCACTATAGTCAATTCAAGAACGCTAGAGCCACATGCCCCTCCCACGAGGTGGAGCTTGTCATATTCTGATTTCCTCTTGATTGGGTTTTGGCGTGATGGAGGGTTTGCCGTCAAACTGTACACTAAACACTTCCCCAGCCCTGTGGTTCCCTTCCCCACTCCCAGATAACGGTCTGATCTCCCAGGCTCCCACATCCCTTTGTTAATCCTTTAATTTGTCCTTGACTCCTTTCTTTCTCCTCCTAGAAGAAAGGACTCCTGTCCTTTCTTCAACTTGTTTAGCTATAATGAGACACGCACGCACGCACGCACGCGCGCGCACACACACACACAGTTATATAAATAACAGAAAAATAAATTTTTTATATCTACTTAATGACCTCGCTCCCCTAATTATTAGTCATTTTTAAAGCTTATGATGCAATTATGACATCAGGAAGAGGAGGAAGGAGAAGAATTATTGAATCATTGTTGTATTTCTCTCTCTCTCTCTCTCTCTCTCTCTCTCTCTCTCTCTCTCTCTCTCTCTCTCTCTCTCTCTCTCTCTCTCTCTCTCTCTCACGTCTATTCCGATGTGGTGACCTGCTATATCGCCTCAAGGCATGGCCGGGTAGGGAGCCTGAGGCCTGAGGTCATTAGCGCTGGGGGGACAGGTCAGGTTAAGGGTTTACTTGTTTCACCTCTAAAAGGTGACAGGCGACTCTCAGTTGACTCTCTTCACTTCCTCCCTCACTCAGAATTTAACGAACCTTTATATTTCCCTCTCAATATCTCGTCTTCATGAAGAGTATCTGGCTTACTTTTGTGTCCATGTGATAACACATTTACTAACGATGGTGAATCGAGGACTTTCATGCACTCAAAGCAAATATATGGTGTGTTTTTAAAGAAATAACGAAGGACTGTAGGATGCCCGATTTCCACTGAATTTTTTCAACCAATAAAGCCCCGTCCACACTACCACTCACCACCGTCGGCGCTTGCCGTCGAACAGTGTTCGTCACTCAAAAGTGGCAGTGTGGACACGATGCCGACGAGCAAAATTTAACCGTCGGCGCTGCCCGCCAACATTCAGCAGGTTTAATATTGGGCGGGCATGCCCGTCACTCACGGGTCAGCGCCAAACACATGCTTCAAGTTATCGGCAGTTTTCACCATCTAGATATTTTTGCATTGCTATGTACCGTATACCATCAGAACCAAGAAAGTCAGCTGATTACGAGCATGTGATCAAAAATTAAATGGGAGAAATGGTCGGGAAATTGCAGCGAGTTGAAGACAAAAAAGTGAGAAAAATGTTTATACACTATTTCTTTTTCCTATATTTTTTAGAATACACAAAAAGTTTTTCGTATATTTTTCTTGCTTATGATATGCAGAAATGTGTCATGAAGATGATAGTTGGGTCAGTTTTTCTAAACCTCCTGTGGTTATTTCATAATCTCGAGTGAGAGTACACGATATGCAGAAAACATGACTCTCACTTTGAAATCAGGAAGCGCGCTGACCGCCAAACAAAACCGTTCGTGTGGACACAACCCTGGCAACGGCGCTTCCCGTCGGCAAGCACCGACGGCAAGCGCCGACGGTGGTGAGTGGTAGTGTGGACGGGGCCACGATGCCGACGAGCAAAATTTAACCGTCGGCGCTGCCCGCCAACATTCAGCAGGTTTAATATTGGGCGGGCATGCCCACCACTCACGGGTCAGCGCCAAACACATATGCTTCAAGTTATCGGCAGTTTTCACTATCTAGATAGTTTTGCATTGCTATGTACCGTATACCATCAGAACCAAGAAAGTCAGCTGATTACGAGCATGTGATCAAAAATTAAATGGGAGAAATGGTCGGGAAATTGCAGCGAGTTGAAGACAAAAAAGTGAGAAAAATGTTTATACACTATTTCTTTTTGCTATATTTTTTAGAATACACAAAAAGTTTTTCGTATATTTTTCTTGCTTGTGATATGCAGAAATGTGTCATGAAGATGATAGTTGGGTCAGTTTTTCTAAACCTCCTGTGGTTATTTCATAATCTCAAGTGAGAGTACACGATATGCAGAAAACATGACTCTCACTTTGAAATCAGGAAGCGCGCTGACCGCCGAACAAAACCGTTCGTATGGACACAACCCTGGCAACGGCGCTTCCCGTCGGCAAGCACCGACGGCAAGCGCCGACGGTGGTGAGTGATAGTGTGGACGGGGCTTAAAGTAATCGTCCAGACCCAAATTTTTTTTGCCGAATTATGTTGAATGTGCATTCAAAACACCTAATCCACCAAAAATAATTGATTTCCAGGCCTTATTTCCGTAAAAACATGACTTTTGTAAAAAGCGCGCGAAAAAAAAAATCTTCCCTCCAACAGGGCTACGACTGTTATTGATGACGTCAGAACAGGGACGCCCGCAGACACTCTGTCTGACACCTGTCGGCAAATGTTATGATGAGCGATTGTACTTCGGTGTCATAGTGAATCTGTCGCTGTGACAGATCTAGAGTACGATGCTCAATCTGACACCGAAAGAAATGACGCTGGTCGCATATACTATGAAGAAAACGAACCTCAGATTGTCATGGGATCCTATATGTTTGAGCCCGAGTACGAGGTGGATGAACAGGTGTTAGCAGAGCCTGAGGTTCAGCAGGAGGACCTGGCACTTCTCCAAAACATGGATTGGTAAATAAGGTCAAACCATGTGTGTGTGGGAATCACAATGAAGGTACTTTCAAGAAAATCCTATGGTTAGTTTTGGAGCTACAGTCAAACGTAATTACTCGGAAACCACATACTAGCATTAACTACAGCAAAGAGTTGGAAAATATGCGGGAGGGAAGGCAGAAAGTGTGACAGCCACACCACCACAGGGTCTCTCACCACAGGGCACGCCCACGCCCACTCCACAACTGGTTTACTTGGTTTACTTGGTCTTGTTAAGAGGCAAAGCCTCACAGTCGTGGTGGTCCATCGCTACCCTCACTACACACCGTTTCTCAACACAACTGCTCGCCCCAACACACTATAGGCGTGAATCACCACACGCCACTCCGCCACTCCACTCCTACACACGCCACTCCTTTCCGTGTGCAAACTTTTCTCGAAAGGCACAGCTGTCTTGCTGCACCCATAAAGGATGCATGCATGTGGCATATAGCAAAACAAATCTATCAGAAACACCCAAATATCTTCAAGTACTATATTTATCTCTGTGTTTACGTGCCTCTCTGATCAAGCGCGGGAAGATGAGCCTCCCTGATGCTGCGTCACCGAGCCTGAGCCTGAGCGTCTGCAAACCTTGAGAGCGTTTTGAAAACTCGGGGAATTTGCAGATTTTGATTGCGGATTATTTAAAAACGGCTGACTGGATACAAAAAGTGACGACGTATTGTTGATATACTCGTTAATAGCTATGATTTGATTGCATTAAATCAGGAATGATGAAATGGTCTGGACGATTACTTTAAGAGACCATAGCGAAGCTGGCCTGGCATGCTTCTCCTCGGGGGAGGAGAGTTTGGCTCTAAGGTTCTTGAATTGACTATACGTAACGGACAACCTTTATACAACATTTAGCGAACCATTTGCACGTAACTACAACCTTTGTACTACCTTCTGATCACGTACCATCACCTTCTCACAACCTATTTGCTACATCCCATTACGTTTTTGCTACGTTACTACTACCTTCAGCAAACACATTTGCACGTAACTACAACCTTTGTACTACCTTCTGATCACGTACCATCACCTTCTCACAACCTATTTGCTACATCCCATTACGTTTTTGCTACGTTACTACTACCTTCAGCAAGCACATTGCCACAACCATTTGCACGTAACTACAACCTTTGTACTACCTTCTGATCACGTACCATCACCTTCTCACAACCTATTTGCTACAGCCCATTACGTTTTTGCTACGTTACTACTACCTTCAGCAAGCACATTGCCACAACCTTCCTGGTTGGACCTTTCTGCAACGGTTCTTGCTACAGCTCCTTCCGTTGCAGAAACCTTGCCACTAGCTGTTGTACTAAGGGCAGTAAGCTAGTGCCCACCCTGTTTATAAGGTGATCATTATGTTTTGCCACTGTAGGTTAGCTTATACTTAATGATCCTCGTGCCAATGTGAAAATATATAGTCCTTCAGATATATTTGAATCCTTCAAAATTAAAAATCTAAGTAGTCCCAATATCCCATAATATCATGTATGTGACTTTTTTATTGATTATAGTTTTGAATATATTTTAAGTTTACCGTTTAAAAGTTTGAAATCATTACATTTGATTATATAATAAGCATAACAAATAATACAATTTGATATACTAGAACTTATAATTGTATACCGTATTAATTAACATTTTCTCTAATATGAACCTAATAGAAAACGTTTCTACATAGACTATAATAAGAAACAGTACATGCATAATAACCTTGGGACCCTGTCTGAAATTTACTATTTACTTCAAATTAAATTTCTTCATCCAAGCAATCGTATTTTTAATGTAAACCATATGTATTTCCGTCACAAAATCGTAAATAAAAAAAGATAATTAAAAGTGCTATAAACGTGCTAAAAACGTTATACTTACGTATCTTTAACATATGTATCCACGTATTCATTATGTATATATAACGTTTTGAATCCTCTAATATCACGTTACATCATAATGTTATAAGTACGTAATTGAAACGTGAAACCACTACGTACTATATTAGTAGAAGAAACACGTATTTCTGTAACGTCTTAATTACGTTGAAAAACGTATTGTAGCGACGTAACCAAACACTACCTAAATACAACATAGACAATTCATATTAACGTAATACTTACGTATCTCTAACATATGTATCCACGTATTCATTATGTATATATTACATTTTGAATCCTCTAATATCACGTTACATCATGATGTTATAAATACGTAATTGAAACGTAAAACCACTACGTAATATATTATTAATATTAGTAGAAGAAACACGTATTTCTGTAACGTCTTCATTACGTTGAAAAACGTATTGTAGCGACGTAACCAAACACTACCTAAATACAACATACACCTTTCATATTAACGTAATACTTACGTATTTTTAACATATGTATCCACGTATTCATTATGTATATATAACGTTTTGAATTCTCTAATATCACGCTACATCATGATGTTATAAATACGTAATTGAAACGTAAAACCACTACGTAATATATTAGTAGAAGAAACACGTATTACTATAACGTCTTAATTACGTTGAAAAAACGTATCGTAGCGACGTAACCAAACACTACCTAAATACAACATACACAATTCAAGAGTGTACGCATGATTTACGTATAGGCCTCTTCCATTTGTGCCCAAGTTGCATGAACCAGGGTTCAACCACATGAACCATTTTCGAAGGGGCTCTAAACTACACCCTCTTAGCGTCCTAAGGCCCAGTTGCAAGAAGTGGTCATTTTCCACCCAGTACACGATAGTGAGTGGGGCGCCCGACCGTCGTGATACTTCATTGATAAGTTTCATGAACGGCTGATTTTGCCCCCATCGGCATGAGGACCCGACGTCGGGAGCCATGGCGAGGTTGGTATGCCGGAGGGGTCACCCACCCTAAGACCAAGACCAGATGCAATAAAAATAACATTGCAATTTGGCGCCAAAGACGGTTCCGGACTCCCCAACTCAGAGAAATAACTTCTTATAAGGTAAATATCGCATGTGTCTCACCAAGTTTAAAACATTTTGATGTAAATATGCAGTTTTAACCAATACTACCTATTGACCAATACTACTCTCCTGTCATAACGAGAGGGGGGGGGGGCTGCGCCCCTCCAGACCCCCTGCTAGTTAAATAACTAAACTTGGACATTGTTTTCGTAACCTAACCTCGCTAGGGGGGTATTGCCCACCCCCCAGACCCTCCCGCTAGTTAACGCACTGATCGCCTAGGCAGTTTTCTTAACCTAACCTCGCAAGGGGGGTTTCGTTCCCCCCAGACCCCCCCCGCTAGTTAACGCACTGAGCCTAGGCATTGTTTTCTTAACAAAACTCGCAAGGGGGTTTCGTTCCCCCCCGGATCCCCCCGCTAGTTAACTAACCTAACCTAGGCATTGTTTTCTTAACAAAACTCGCAAGGGGTGGTTTCATTCCCCCCCAGACCCCCCCGCTAGTTAACTAACCTAACCTAGGCATTGTTTTCTTAACAAAACTCGCAAGGGGTGTTTCGTTCCCCCCCAAACCCCCCCGCTAGTTAACTAACCTAACCTAGGCATCGGCCGCTTTTTTAAACCTGGACTAGGGAGAGTCTAACGTGGAGCTTCCATGTTAGACTCAAGTAGTACCAATGCCAAGAACGCGTGCTTTAGACGCCAGCAGCGAGAGCTAACATGGTCTTATGTTGATCCACGACTGCGCTTGGGTTGGCAGCCCTGAACCAGGGAGATCATAATATGGGGGGACGGAGAGCGGAAGAGTCATATGTCTCCGCGCCCTGCTACCGAGAACAACAAAACACACCATACCATATATGAACCTATATTCTTCATTTATTCACTTTTTTACCCACATTTTCCTTGATCTTCATAGCTCTTCCCATTATTGGGAGTAAAGATTGTCATGGTCATGTTATAGTTATTATTTAGTTGCACAACTAATGATGCCATAGGGCTATATTCAAGAATGCTCGTCAAATCCCGGCCGGTGGAGATTTTCCACCGTCCTACCTCCACTGGTAACATCTACAAGAACTGCCCCGACTGGTGGATATTTGACAGGCGTACCAACACAAGCGAGCCCAAAGCGGCATCAGTATTTTGACTGTTTTATACATATCTAATACATTTTACTAGTGAAATTTATCATTTCTGACATTAAAATAATAGCTAAGTTAGTGTTCGCCACTTGTCTGAGGCGTTGGTGCAGAAAAAATTGGCCTGAGTGATGCTTGCGAGTACATTTGAACGGCCCGCCGCCACTGCTCCACACAATGGCCACCTCCATTCTCCCGCCGCCGCCCGGCTTCCTCACAAGTTAACACACCTATATAAGGCCTCCTGGACCTGATTTTACCTTAATGATGACACGTGTGCATTCACAGTGTATGGCTGTCACTCTCGGTTGTGTTGAAAACTCTCCTGTAATGGTCTGGGAAGAAATACGATGGAATAAGTGGAGAGCGGGGTGAAGGGGGGATGTGCAAGTTGTCGCCAATCAGCTGACTCAAACCTCCACCCCTGGGCAGGAACCCAGCAACAAAGGTAGTTGCGCCAGCAACGACCATCTCTCTGAACTTCTTTTCCTAACGACGAAAGCTACAAAGCCTCCCTTTTCGGTCGTTAACGCGTCGGAAGGCGCTGACTGGCTAAGGCGAGTAATGACGTCATCAAGCGCGTCATCAGTCACCAGCCAATGACAAAGTTTTTTAAACTTCTCGACCAATCACAAGTCAGCGAGACATATTTCCGGGCAAGAATGGCATGCCAGACTGCCTCTCCCAGCCTTCTTGCCCCGTCATCTCAAACTAATTCTCGTTTTATTCGGAATGCTTGCGTTTTAAGGAGTTTTAATGTATCAGATAGTAAGATGTATAAGTAAGGAGCCTGTGTTGCTAGTGTTTTGGTGGTAGAAGGTGTGTGTGGGTTAAAATAGTGAATATTTGTGTTATGGAGAGGCCCCGCGGCAAGGCCTCTCCGTCACTCTGCCCCGTCATCAGTCACCTCATCATAACATCTTTAAATCACCCTTATTTAAGGTGACACACGGTGCTACATTGATTTAGCTAATGACAAGTATATATAACATCTCACCATAATCACTAAGTTGTATAAGAACGAGTAATAAGACGTTTAAGCCTGCCCAAACCTACAGTGGCGGAGGAACTGGGGGCTCCAGCCGCCACACTCAACAGTTTTGAGTAAAAACCCGCAGTTATCCGCCTCACCTGTGCCTTCCTGAAGAAGACAGTCAGCTCCCACGTCTGTGATAGCACCATAGGATATCACCAGGGATCATAGGATTCCTCAAGGGGTTCTCGCTCCCCTACTAAATATTACCAAAGACATCTACCTCCCTTGGTGAAGTTGGTGTTGATATCCACCTCACGGGCTTCATCATGCTGCTGCTGCTGCTGCCGAAGGCCGCGCTGCCAGACGTAGATGAGTCCCTTGCTTGTATTTCATCTCTTTACTCATATATATGAATAATATCCATCCAAATGCAATCATATGTCTACATTCACCTATAAAAAAGATATTTCATAGCATACCAAGCAATAATGAGCATGCCTGGAGACTTCCGACCTCTGCTAATACTGGTCTTGAGCAGTCGTTGGCCAGTGTGCACGTTAACGACGAAATCGACGAATTTTCCGCGCTGTGGGTTCCGTCGTTGGACTAACGACCAAAAAAAGGTCTTTAAGTGTTTTGTGGCTTCTGGCCCTGAGCTCGACGCGTTGCGTCGTATTTTGATTCTTGTATACCAAAAACCGATACAACGGGTGGAGAAAAATTCTTGAATATGGCCCTTAATCACTAGTTGATAGTTTGATAGTTGAAATTCATATCAGGGCAAACCTATATATTAAATATATATATCGGTCGACTTCTTGAATCAAAACGTATAGTTCATCATACAAGTTTGGCCGCTATAATGATCCGGTGGTGGTGGTGGTATCAAATGTCTGACGTACTAGTACACACGCACGTATACACACAAGCAAGGATATTATTAAGTTATACTATCCTTGCACACAAGTGTCACGTGTGTCACAGTGAGGTGTTAGCTCCCCCCCCCCCCGTGTGTCTTGTCTGACCTAAAGAGCGAACGCGCAGTTCTCGTCCACTATAACAGAGTACCGCCAGGGCCACGGATACGGCATACGTACGGCGCGGGCCAGCAGTGGTCTATAGATACTAATTTCGGGCACGCAAGACTCGAACCTATGATCAGCGCATCAAGGTATACCCTGGGTACGTCTCTGTAGTAATCAGTGGGAGAATATTACGCTGAAAGGCTAATGTGGCAGCTATGTATTATCGTAACATTCTGGCGACAGTGAGCTAAAATCGGCCCTATTTCGGAAATCAGCCGATCTTAGCTCAACACCGGCAAACATAGTTTTTAGGTTTAGGTTAAGTTATGTTTAGGTAAGGTTTATGATAGGTTTGTGTTAAGTTTTGTAGTTATTTAGGTTAAATAAGCGTCCGCGGGACGATTTCCGAAAGAGGCCGGTGACGGCTCGGTACGGGCATCTCCCTCAGCCCACCCTCGTAAGGTTATTGTAGCCATAATACACTCGTAAGTTGTCCCTTACGAGGGATTTTCGAGCATCCCTGCCGAGGTGGATAGATGTGTGGAAATGGGAGACTTCTGCCGTGGCCTCCCCGTAGGGGGATGTAAGGAACCGCTGTTAGCGTAGACTAGACTATTATGACCAAAAAGAGAATAAATGTCTCCTCTGTTTCCATTAATTAAATGCAAGTGCTGCTGTATAGTCGTATAAGTGAGTGACTATTATATTGCTGATAGTCTGGACTCGGCGGACGAGGAGAGATAAACAAACCCAGATTTCGTAGGGCGCCAAACGCGGTCTTTAAAAAAATATTTCAGATGCTTCATAATCTGCAGTAGACGCATGTATACACTCATATTTTGCCAAACAGAGTATTGGCAATACCGCTAATTTGTCTTAGCATGGGCATTTGCATAGTATCGTAAATATCATTAGACTCAAGTGTTGGACAGGGTCCTGGGTGTCTAACATTTCCAATACTATTCTCGTTAGTTTTAGACCAACTTAAGACTAATCCCCCCCGGAAAATGTTTAGAAAACGGAAATGCCTGTCTAAAGCCACGGTTAGTCTTAGGTTAGCCGAAGTCCACGTTTAAAGAATCGGCCGATTGTTTTCTTAACAAAACTCGCAAGGGGGTTTCGTTCCCCCCCGGACCCCCCCCGCTAGTTAACTAACCTAACCTAAGGCATTGTTTTCTTAACAAAACTCGCAAGGGGTGTTTCGTTCCCCCCCAGACCCCCCCGCTAGTTAACTAACCTAACCTAGGCATTGTTTTCCTAACAAAACTCGCAAGGGGTGTTTCGTTCCCCCCCAGACCCCCCCCGCTAGTTAACTAACCTAACCTAGGCATTGTTTTCATAACAAAACTCGCAAGGGGGGTTTCGTTCCCCCTCAGACCCCCCCGCTAGTTAACTAACCTAACCTAGGCATTGTTTTCTTAACAAAACTCGCAAGGGGCGTTTCGATCGTTCCCCCCCAGACCCCCCCGCTAGTTAACTAACCTAACCTAGGCATTGTTTTCTTAACAAAACTCGCAAGGGGGGTTTCGTTCCCCCCAGACCCCCCCGCTAGTTAACTAACCTAACCTGGGCATTGTTTTCTAAAGAAAACTCGCAAGGGGCGTTTCGTTCCCCCCTAGTTAACTAACCTAACCTGGGCATTGTTTTCTAAAGAAAACTCGCAAGGGGCGTTCCCCCCTAGACCCCCCAGCTAATTAAGTTAAGTAACCTAGCCTGGGCATTGTTTTCTTAACATAACCTCGCTAGGGGGGTTTCGCCCCCCCCCCCCAGACCCCCCTGCTAGTTAACTAATCCAACCTGGGCCCTTGTTTTCGTTACCTAACCTCGCTAGGGGGGTTTCCCCCCCCCAGACCCCCCTGCTAGTTGACTAACCTAACCTGGGCAATTGTTTTCGTAACCTAACCTCGTTTAGGGGAGTTTCGTCCCCCCAGCCAGACCCCCCTTGTGTTATTTTTAATTTCCGACGGCTGTCTGTGCGTCCAAGATTGATGGGTGAAAATGGTAAATAGGCCCTCCGCTCAAAACAGCGGGAGAACACCGATGGGTATGTTGAGTTGTTGACTGTCTTGACTTGAGTTCTTTCAACAGAACTACCAAGAAAACAACTGAAAAGTATGAATTAGCTGCCTTTATGGCTTCGTAACCGCGTTGATTCTTCATCAGAAATGTATCACATATTGAATATGTTGATTATTGATGTTCAATGGAAGTATTTAATAATACATGATGCTCATCGATCATCTCGTCGGTAGGGGGTTACCGCCCGACAATTTTTGCCCGATGGGGCCCACGATGGGGATGAAATGGCGCTGTTCTTGAACCAGAGGTGTCGGGCATTTCCACGCCGGGACCCTATGGGGAGCACGATAAGACCTTCTTGCAACTGGGCCTAAGACCGACTTAGTTATACCGGGCCAAGAAGATTACTAAGAAAGCCTTTTCGGGCGTCATCTTAGCCTCGTGTAAGGGGACAGAAGGCCAACCCTTCTTAGTGCCACCTAACCAATCAGCGCGCGCGACACAAGTCTGTATTTGGCGGGAAATACGTATACCACGCCGAGTGTCTCTCTCTCTCTCTCTTTCCCTTCTCTCTCTCTCTCTCTCTCTCTCTCTCTCTCTCTCCTTCTCCTCTCTTCTCCTCTCTCTCTCTCTCTCTCTCTCTTTCCTCTCTCTCTCTCTCTCTCTCTCTCTCTCTCTCTTCTTTTCTCTCTCTCTCTCTCTCTCTCTCTCTCTCTCCTTTTTTTTCTTCTATTATTTCTTCTCCCTCCTCTTCCTTCTCCTTGAGTTGCCCAAATATGTATTTCTGTAGTCACAGTGCAGTGTACACGCCGAGGGAGTCTCTCTCTCTCTCTCTTCATCTCTCTCTCTCTTCTCTCTCTTCCTCTGTCTCCTTTTTTTCTTTATTATTTCTTCTCCCTCCTCTTCCTTCCCCTTTTCATCCTCCACAACATATCATGCCAGTATGTGATATTATCGTGAATAACGACACTTTTTTTCTGGTGTGTTTGATATGTTTAGATTAATCTGCTAACCGTTTCTGTCGCAAATCATATCTATTCCGCCCAGTCCACCCCTATATATATAGTATATATATAGCCCACACCTACATATATATACATAGTGTATTATACAGCCTAATATACTATATACAGTCTAAAATATATAATATATAACCAATAATATAACCATTGTTGTTATGGTGACGGAGAAAATTGCGGGCTAAGACGACCCCAACCCTGCCTTAGTTTACACTCGCTGCACTGTCTTAGGCGGAGCGAACTTTGCTTTCGAAAATGTCCACCTAGCGCTAAGATGGTCTTAGTCCCCTAAGATGGTCTTCGTAGTGTTCCAAAATGCCGCCCCAGTTCTTTCAGTTCAGGGTTGGGTTCTGGGTTCAGGGTTGGGTTCGCGTGTCACAAATAGAACGCAAAAACCCCGTTTTTTGTTTACAAACATACTCAGCTGGCGAGGCAATTTAAGAGAGAAGAGAGAGAGAGAGAGAGAGAGAGAGAGAGAGAGAGAGAGAGAAGAGGAGAGAGAGGAGAGAGAGAGAGAGAGAGAGGAGAGAGAGAGAGAGAGAGAGAGAGAGAGAGAGAGAGAGAGAGAGAGAGAGAGAGAGATAACGAGAGAGAGAGATACCGAGAGAGAGAGATAACGAGAGATAACGAGAGATAACAAGAGGGAGATAACGAGAGAGATAACGAGAGATAACGAGAGAGATAACGAGATAACGAGAGATAGCGAGAGATAACGAGAGATAACGAGAGACAACGAGAGATAACAAGAGAGAGAGATAGCGAGATAACGAGAGATAACGAGAGATAACGAGAGAGATAACGAGAGATATAACTCAGCTAGCTGCTATATGTGAAGGGATCATATCAAGTTTAAGATCGCGGGAAAGCATGGTCTCCACCAGCCATGTATGCCTCTTTTATGCCGTCTGACATCCTCTCCGACTCGTGCATGCGGAAAACCCTTCACGATAAGAGAAATAGGGCCCAAGGCGACCATTGTTTGTTATGAACTGAAAACTCTACCCAAGCTACCCACCTCTCAATGTGAGTAGAGAAAGTTCAAGGGTTTTGCTGAGTCACTACGCGCTTTGCCTCGGACCCAGGTTTTCGTGCGCAAATGGAACGCCTGAATTCTTGGGTTCCGTGAACTGGTTCTTGAAATGTCGCAAATGGAAGAGGCCTTATATATTACGAATTTTCCTATCGTTACCAAAACGCTACCTTCTCAAAACGTAAGGTTTATGTAGTGTGTTTGCTGGGAGGGTAACTTGACCGCCACCAGGCGAAGGAATAAATTATATGGTAATAGCGGAGCGAAGATAGATGGGATAGCGTTACTCCTGTACACCGCTATGGGACAAAAATCTCGGCTTGGTGTCGGCTGCCTTGTGGCCCCATGTCGTGTTTTTTAATGTAAGATATTGTTAATATTATGAAGAAAAAAACGTATTGACATGTTTTTATTCATTATAATTACATGATATTGAAACTTTAGGCCTCTTCCATTTGCGACATTTCAAGAACCAGTTCACGGAACCCAAGAATTCAGGCGTTCCATTTGCGCACGAAAACCTGGGCCCGAGGCAAAGCGCGTAGTGACTCAGCAAAACCCGTGAACTTTCTCTACCCACATTCATTGGTGGGTAGCTTGGGTAGAGTTTTCAGTTCATAGCAAACAATGGTCGCCTTGGGCCCTATTTCTCTTATCGTGAAGGGTTTTCCGCATGCACGAGTCGGAGAGGATGTCAGACGGCATAAAAGAGGCATACATGGCTGGTGGGGGCCATGCGTTCCCGCGATCTTAAACTTGATATGATCCCTTCACATAGTAGCTAGCTGAGTTATATCTCTCGTTATCTCTCGCTATCTCTCTCTCGTTATCTCTCTCGTTATCTCTCTCTCTCTCTCTCTCTCTCTCTCGTTATCTCTCTTAAATTGCCTCGCCAGCTGAGTATGTTTATAAACAAAAAACGGGGTTTTTGCGTTCCATTTGTGACACGCGAACCCAACCCTGAACAGTGGCGTAGCTAGGTATTTATGATTGGGTGGGCACCTGGGTGGGCACAGCTGACTATGGGTGGGCACTAGATGAGCTGAACAAGCCCATACAGCTGGGGAGTTTGATGGGGACTGGGGACTTAGGCTACTTTCACTTACAGTGCCAAGACCTCCCCCCCCCCCCCCCACCTTGCATATTTTGCATTCTGACCAATTTCAAGAGTTTATCTGATGTCGTATGGACTATAGAAGGTTATTATATTTTATTCTAGGAGTGTGTGTTGAGTACTGTAGGGTATCATCCAGTTGCTGATGGAGAACGAAATAAATTTATAGCAGTCATGACAAAAAATGAAATACATATATTACCACTTATACAAAATAGAAATAACATAATTGATACTGAAAATAAAGAAAAATGCAGAAGTTTTAAAGCAACAGGCAAATAATAAAAAAAATTCCGCTGAGAAAGTGAGAATACCTCACTTAAGCAGAATTCTTCTGTTCTTGTGGTTCTCAGCAAACTTATTAACAAATTCTTCCAAATCAAGGCTTTTAACTCGCCTGCTTTCAATTGACAACACAGCAAGATTACCTAATCTCTCATTGCCCATTGTATTTCTCAGTGTAGTTTTGATTAATTTCAGAGCAGAGAAGCTTCTCTCTGCTGAAGCTGATGACACAGGTAATACTACAGAAATTTTGGCCAGTCTGTAGAACTCAGGAAATGCCTCTTCATATGGACCAAGAATTCTCACTAAATCTAACAGTGATTTGGGCTTCTCACTGTCACTTACATCCTTATAGCGTCTTTCTAACATGCGTTTTGCAGAGTGCAGCTCATGGTTAAGATCTTCCTCATTAGCACGAAATGCATGAATAAGTCCAGACATTTTATCAACAGATAAGAACTCAGTACTTTGTGGATTCAGTGCCTGCAATGCTTTCATAAGTTCACATGCTTCATGATTGAAGCGCCTTGTCATTTCTGTTAACATATGATTTAGAATAGGATAAAAGTTAATTCGTGTTGAATCCTTAACACTGAAATCAGAGTGTGTGCTCCCTGACTGTTTTCCAATATAATCAGTAACAACAAAATCCTGCAATTTTGTAGACAGTTTCCGTTTCCTTGGTGATCTACACATTCTACACTGAAGTATCAAAGCCATGATCTGCTGAGTTTCTCTCAACTTCATCCCACAAAGCATCAAAAGAGGCTGGGTCTGACCGCATTTCTTCAAGGTGGGCTCTTAGTTTCAATTAATTCTACAGCTTTTACCATGGCAAGATTGGCTGATTGTAGCAAATTTGATAACTGATTTATCCTACCAAGAATATGTGTCATAATGGCTAGCTTCATAGCAAACCTAGCATTTATTTGACCTAAAAGTCCTCTTGCATCAATAGCTCTATCAGCATTGCAGTCATTTGCTAAACCTTCTAGAACACGCAGAACGGCATTCAGTCTCTCTTTCATTACTTTGCAAGTATCATACCTGCAAGCCCATCTGGTATCTGAAAGTCATTTTAGCTCTCGCGTTTGCTCATTGGGATACATTTCCTTTTGCACATCCAACCATTTTGCATGGACATAAGATCCACTGATGAATACATACAGTTTTTCCAATAATGAGAAGAACTGTGCAGCATCTGGTAAAGATTTGACAACATCTATAAGAACAAGGTTTAGACGATGGGCATGACAGTGTACATAGAAAGCAAATGGTGCCTCTTGCTTTATGTGTGCTGCCACTCCTGTGTGTCTGCCACTCATCACTGACGCACCATCATAGCCTTAACCCACTAAAATCAATTGACCCTTGAAATCAATTCCATGACTTTTCAGAACACCAAGTATTTCATCTGTTAGTGCTTTTGCATCTAGCTTAAAAGCAACTTTAAAGTCCAAGAAACTTTCATACACATTTTCTTTGTAATAATACCTGAATATGAGTGATAACTGTTCTGTCTTTGATACATCCTTTGTTTCATCAACTATAATGGAGAAAAATTTAGCTTCCTTTACTTCATTCACAATTTCTGTCCTTATCATCTCAGCTAGAATGGAAATTACTTCATTTTGTATCTCTGGAGATGTGTAGGCTACTTAGCATTTTTTGGTCCACCCTCTAACCGATCTTTTATAATTGGATCATGGGCAGCTACTAACTCTAAAATCTGCCTAACATTGCCAGGATTGTCACTTTCTTCTCCTTCTCTATGCCCTCTTTGAGCCAGTTTCTGGGTACAAGTCACCAAAATTACCTGCCCTAATGACTTAATGTAGTAGCGATTTTCTTTTATTATTTTTTTGTAATGATCTCCCATTAACTGCCTCACAGAAGTGTTTTGATCTTTCATTGTTTTGTATTCACTCCAAGCAACCATTGCATCACCATGGTAGGCTGCATGATTATGCTTCGCAATTGCTCCTGTCTTTCCACCTGCATGTTTCCAGCTTCTGAACCCTGCAGTGGTGAATGTTTTTTCAACATTTACACTAGGTTTATACAAAAAAGTCGACAAGCAAAACAAAATATACTATCTGTACTTTGAGAATATTCCAGCCAGGGAAATGCTTCATACCAATCCTGGCGAAAAGAGCGGTGTTTCTTTCCAAATAAAGTTTGAGGATATTTGTCAAGTTTAGGTTGTGCTGGGCCCAACGATGGAGAAGCTGATATATCAGTAGGTACCGCTGATGTTGAACACGCCTCTATCAGATTTAGGGTTGTGCTGGCGTGTTTAATGTTTTTTTCATTTTTACTTGTGTCAATCTCCGTGAAAGTGGTTGGATCACTGCTACACTCTTCACCATCAGAAATGGATTCATCTGAACTTTCCGAACCAATTTTTTCTACTTTTTCTGCAGTCTTTCTTCCCACCATCTCATCTCCCACGTTCAACTTGAAATAATCCTTGATGGAAGCTTTTTTGGAAGTCATTTTGCAGGTCGTGAAACAGGTGAAACAGTCAGATCTCAGGCACTGCAGGCAGTCTGTGACCAAAAAAAGAAAACAAATAAGTGTCGACATCTCGTACACGTCGGCATTTCGTTTTCACAATTTTGAAGTGACTATGTAGTGAGGCAGGATTAACGTGACCTTTTTTTTTTCTGAGCTAAAAGTGGGACACTTCCAACGGTCCCATCCGTGTATTGCCAACATGACTAGCATCACATTGGAGTTGTACACTAAAGATTACAGACTAGTGTAATAATAAAAAAATAAAAAAATAATATGGATAACACCAATCAATATTATAGAGATAAATAAATAAATATATGTATGGGTATTGGGTAAAGATGTAGATGGCGAGAAGTGTGTGAATGAACTAACACATACGTACTGCCACGTCCCCGCCCCTACTGTCGTCAGGTGGGCTCCTAATACCTGCTCTGGCTGGTCTCGTGACATCAGATGGGCAGGGAGGTGCCGGCCCGCCGGGGCCCGGGAGACAGGGTCGGGACGCGTAGCAAGATTACCGGGCTCGTGCTGGAATTGTCTGGCTACTCACACACACCCAGGGCCCCTGAGTGTGTGTAAGTCCTAGGCCTTCCCCCTGAGTCAAGGGGAAGGCCTAGGCATACACAGGGGTCCTTTTTCTGCCGTATACTCACGTAGCCAGTAATTACAAGTTCAAGGTCACTATAGGCAGCGGCAGGACAAACGGGGAACGCGTCACCACAGTTTACCTCACTCAGCTCACTGTCACTGTTTACTGTTCTCTACCTTAACACAGACCACAATACAGTGCACTGTCTCTTACCAGTCACTAACTCGAGGGAGTCTGGAGAAGCACCAGGGGCTGACAGTGGCGAGGAAGCAGGTACAGACACGCTGAAACGATGAATGGCGGCGCGCGGGGTGCCAGTTTATCTCGTGGGTAGAGGTGGTGTGTCCCCGTCGTGAGTCGGTCAGCTGTTCCCCTCAGTGTATCTCCCTCTCACACCGCCATAGGCGTGCGGCCGCAGAAAAAGTAGAAAAAATTGGTTCGGAAAGTTCAGATGAATCCATTTCTGATGGTGAAAAATGTAGCAGTGATCCAACCACTTTCACGGAGAGTGACACAAGTAAAAATGAAAAAAACATTGAACACGCCAGCAGTGACACGGTGACTGCGGCGTGCCACCTTGTTCAAATAACTCCCCCCACACCTCGAGACATTCTCGCCCTTGTAATAGTACCTTATTAGAAAATGTAAACTAGAAAATATTGGTTTATATTTAACATTCAGTACCTGAAAGTGAAAGATGATACGAATCAGGGCTGGGTGAGACGTGACTCACGTGAGAGCCGGGGTGGTCGCTGCCGTAGCAGCCGTACAAGGCCACCAATGATCGGTCACTTACTTTGTGTTGTTATGTCATTCCAGAGAACGCGTATAAGACACGTACAAGAGGGAGACACATACCAATTAAGTACCAACACAAGGCATTATAGAAAATTTGTAAGGGTAACTGGTGTAATTTAGTTATGTTCGTTGGTGTTAAAAGTGATCAATAGAAAGTACAGGGAGGTCCCGAAGATACGAGCAGTTAGGTTCCACCTGGCATACTCGTAAAGCGAAATCTCGTATAACGAAACACATAACTAATGGTAAAATATAGGTTTGGTTCCAGGACCCCATCAATTAAAAAAAAAAAAAAAAAATAATAATTTTCAAGCTAAAATAAACTATAGCAAACACAACAAACACACAGCGTCTATATTACCCACACTGTACTACCTATTTTGTAGAAAAAGCATTCTGAAAGAGAAAATAGCACACAAAATAACATAACTGCACATTAATTAAACATAAAACATGCATAACAAGCAAAAAAGACGTTGTAATGTAGGGGACGCCGCGTGATACAAGAGAAGGTAGTGTAGCGATCCCAAGGTTGGGGCCGCACACCTTCTAATTACCCCTAAATGTCAGGCCACACCATATGCTTAATTACCCTTCAGGTCACGGCTTGCTAGGGTGACCTCACTGGGGTCAACCAAATCCCCCTTTGTCCAGCCCGGGAGTGGTAGGGCGCGCATTTTGAACTTGATCATTTTACTCACCCCAATTTGAATGTCATATCATTGGATTTTCGATCTCGTATATTGAAAGTAGACCCTAATTTACACATTTCGTATCATCGGATTCTCGTATACCGAATGCTCGTATAACAGGACCTCCCTGTATATGAATTTAACTCACTCAGAGGCATGTTTCTTTCTTTCAAGCAGAGGAAAAATATTTATTGTATTTGAAGTCGAGGGTAAGTCATCAGTAGAAATTATTCATAATACTCCATGCATGCTACCTCAGTCCTACCTAGTGGAACACGGTTCCCACACCACACGGCAGCCGTGGCTAGTGGGTGGGCACCTGGGCGGGCACCGGCTTCTCGTGGGTGGGCACGTGCCCACCCAGGCCCACCCGCAGCTACGCCACTGACCCTGAACCCAGAACCCAACCCTGAACTGAAAGAACTGGTTCATGCAGCTTGGGCACAAATGGAAGAGGCCTTTTATGCTAGAAAATTTATTGTTGGAATTAAGCAAGCCTTTAAAGTTTGTTTCTCGATCAGTAAGATATTTATCATGTAATTTAGAGGAAGCGGTGGCAGAGTGGTTACCTAGCGCCTGAAAGTCTCGTGGTCGGTGAGCAGAGTTCATTCCGTGGTGGAGCTCAAAGTGGCAACACTGGGTCATCTTAATCACCTCACGCACGCCGCCGTGCGCAAGCCAGCGGCAGCCCAAGGAAGATAGAGGCAAGCTGAGTATGGCACAGCTGACTGAGCTGAGTATGAGGGAGCACTAGGGAAGTGGAGCTCAGAATAGCAGTAGCACTGAACAAGGCTCCATCCCTGCCCCCGGCGACAGAAAGAAGAGGATGAGAAGAAAAAGGAGAGGGTGGTTTGGAGAGTTTGTAGAGTGCAGTGGCGACTATAGTGTTATTCAGGGGCGGACTGGCCATAGGGACAAACGGGACATTTCCCGTTGGGCCGCTGGGTCGTGTGGGCCGGTCTGAGGGGGAAAAAAAAAGGTAAAGGCCTCTTCCATTTGCGACATTTCAAGAACCAGTTCACGGAACCCAAGAGTTCAGGCGTTCCATTTGCGCACGAAAACCTGGGTCCGAGGCAAAGCGCGTAGTGACTCAGCAAAACCCGTGAACTTTCTCTACTCACATTGAGAGGTGGGTAGCTTGGGTAGAGTTTTCAGTTCATAACAAACGATGGTCGCCTTGGGCCCTATTTCTCTTATCGTGAAGGGTTTTCCGCATGCACGAGTCGGAGAGGATGTCAGACGGCATACAAGAGGAACTGGTGGAGGCCATGCGTTCCCGCGATCATAAACTTGATATGATCCCTTCACATAACAGCTAGCTGAGTTATCTCTCGTTATCTCAATATCTCTCTCTCTCTCTCTCTCTCTCTCTCTCTCTCTCTCTCTCTCTCTCTCGTTATCTCTCTCTCTCTCTCTCTCTCTCTCTCTCTCTCTCTCTCGTTATCTCTCTCGTTATCTCCCTCTCTCGTTATCTCTCTCATTATCTCTCTCTCTCGTTATCTCTCTCTCTCTCTCGTTATCTCTCTCTCTCTCTCTCTCTCTCTCTCTCTCTCTCTCTCTTGCCTCGCCAGCTGAGTATGTTTGTAAACAAAAAACGGGGTTTTTGCGTTCCATTTGGGACACGCGAACCCAACCCTGAACCCAGAACCCAACCCTGAACTGAAAGAACTGGTTCATGCAACTTGGGCACAAATGGAAGAGGCCTTAATACATTTTTTTAAATATTAAAAAGGAAAATGAATAAATAAATTAAGGAGTGAAAATTAAATATCTGAAGAATAAGGTAAAACCAAAAAAATATGAGAGAGAGTCACTTAGCTGAGAGAGAAAGAGGTGACGACTGACGAGAGATCGGAGAGATCAACAACTCACGAGTATCGTACGCTTACACTCGACACGAGTCAACTTTCAAGATTCTCAATAGAGACGTCTAAGTTGTTGTTTTCCGACTTCTTGTATTTTAAATACATTAACCGAGTATATACTATGAATGTCAATGCACACTGGGACGATACCTTATTTAAAATGCATTATGGGCAGTGATAAGGACTAAACGTTCACATCTTCACGACTCAACGGCGACCAGTCACGACTTGCTGAGTCATGCTGTGTCGGCGCCGGTCGTCATGTGGGTCGGCGTCAGGCCCAGACCGTCGCAGTCGGGTCGTGGGAGTCGTGAAGCGGTGCGAGGGGGGTCCCAACTGTGTGGTGTGGTCTCTATACACTCGGGGCGGGTCTGCGCCTCAAATATTTAACGGAAAAAGTTGGCTCCGTGCTGAGACTGTCACCGAAGGGTCCAAGTCTGGCGCCGACCAGCCGGGGCCGTGCTGCGACTGGAGCACGTGTTATTTTAGTTACTTTCTCCCTATCAACGGAGAGAGAGAGGAAAAGCGGAATTTTTTGAGATATGTATTGATATTATTATTATTATCGTCATTATCCACTACAAATAGAGCAGTATCTTTAGCGCTATACTGCTTCCGCAGTATCTTTAATGCCTTGGCGATTGTTATCACCATGTCGTAGGTAGTGTATTCAATTAATAACATTAGGAGGCATATAAGTATTTGTGGCCTAGTCAAGGTGGGCAAGTGTGTGGACAACAATGTGACCGACATCGGTGGCGTGCTTCACTACACAAGCGAAGGTTGAAGTGGTGTGGGGGATGGGCCAGAGCGCTGTCCACATCTACAACCACTCGGCGTCAGTCACAGTACGGCTGGGAACAGTCGCTGCATGGTCGTGCTGCGACTGTCGTCGTATAGCGGCAACCCATTATTGGCGGTTAAATTAGTTTTAGTCCGCGACTGTCCGCAACTATCGCCGACATTCCCGGACTAGTCGCCTAACTATGGCAACCCGAGCCAGCCACGCCGATTTTGAAGCTTCAACCCCCCAAAATCGGCTGCAGTCGGCACCGACTGGATGACTCAGCAAGTCGTGACCGGTCGCCGACGCGAGTCATGGAGATGTGAACGGGGCTTTATATGCTGCGCATTTCAACAAATAACAATTCCTGGTGGCAACAGTGGTAGGACTGCCGTCTGCCGCTGTTGTCACAGTTATTTAGTTATTGATTTGTAGTGCCCGTGGCGTGGGAGGTGTGTATTGTTGCATTGATTTTCGTATTTATTATTATTTTGATCTATCAATATCTGATAGATCCCATTTAAGATAATGAGGAATTATCAACGAATTGAGGATCAAAGCCGTATTTCAACAATTTAATTTGTGTTATGCTGAGCCTGACAGTAGGCTACTTTAGCAAAATTTGAAGGATATAGATATGAAAGTGTAAAATAGATATCAACTTTTAGGCTCTTATTTCTAATAACTTACTAAAATTGTGACTTGTCTACCGTAGATAACGTTTCAGATAGCGTAGATAACGTAGGACAACGTTTCTTTTCGATTTACAGACGTCTGGTGGCGTTAATACTTACATTTCTACATCCATGATTTCAGGAAAGTTAAAAGGAACATTTTTATTTTCAAAACTCCCTAACTGCGTTGGCTTTCATCGCCCCCCCCCCCCCACCCACCCTGCCTTTCCTCCAAGTGGGCTGGTCAACACCAAAAGTCCTGGGCCGAAATTAAGTCCCAGTCCGCCCCTGGTGTTATTGAGGGTAAAACTGTAGTCTGAATCATTGAGGGACAGAAATATCAAGTAACATTATCAGCTTTATATGGTTCAGAAATACCAAGTGTGCAGAGTTTATAAACACTTCACTGTTTCACATGCCAATAACAAATATTCTGACGCGTGACTATTTGCCATCAAAAAGTACAGCAGCACTCATCAGCCATTGAAATGCGTGAGTTACCCCAAGACTTGGAGGCAACTTGCTGACATGACATCAGTGGCTGACCCCCAGATTTTGATAGGCACCACATTCATAGGAAGTAATGAATATGTGTTGTGACAGATGCACTAAGTCTTTCATTTAAGACCGTATCACACTGACACTTTTTCCGGCATCTTTTGGTATTTTGCTACCAAAAGATGCTCGTAGTGGTGGCAAAAATATGCGCGTTCGTCACACGGCGTTTCGGCTACGAGCATCTTCTACTGGCATCTTCCGGAACCCGCAACCAAAACTAAATAATATAACATTATGGATCGTGCAAGAAGACTTCAATCATATTCTTCAATTCAAGACTTATTAATCGTACAAGAAGATGCTCGTAGCCGAAACGCCATGTGACGAACGCGCATTATTTTGCCACCACTACGGGCATCTTTTGGTAGCAAAATACCAAAAGATGCCGGAAAAAGTGTCCGTGTGACACGGCCTTAAGGGTAAAAAGGATTATTTTCTTCACACATTGCCTTTAAGACCCAATGACTCAATTTCCCAGCTATTGTGCTTAACGAGCCATTAACATGATGAAAAAATGTAAGACAAATGAGTATAAAAGGTGGTAGGGAAACTCAGGACGAATCAGGAACACTATATATATTTCCTAACGTTTCGACAAGCGTCTTCTTCAGAGAGAATGACAGACATACATAAAGTGTTAGTATATTCTGTATATATATGTCAAAACGTTAGGGAATATATATAGTGTTCCTGATTCGTCCTGAGCTTTCCTACCACCTTTTATTAACAAGATCTCTGTAAGTTATAAGCACAGTGCTTTAGTTACTAAGACAAGTTATGTCTTAAATCAGCTATTGCCGTGATTTAAGACAGGTTCACACTGAGCTTTTTTCAGCATTTTTGTAGACAGAGAAGAGGTCTGGGTCTGGGGCTGGTGTCATGATCACCTAGTTTTTTTTTAAAAATCACACACCGCTCGATCGATCTTTTATCGACCGAGTTGCCGATAATTTCGCGCGCCAAATTCAAATAAATGCAGAAGCCAGCACCCACTCTTCCCAATCACCCCAATTATTGGTATAATTTCGGTATTGGGCACTAAAAACTAACAAATTTAACTTACATCATCGTGCAGATCTTTTCATCCTTAATTTGAATCCCAATTTCCCCAATTTCCCATGCCAATGGCGATACATAAAATACCAAAAAAATTACGTTTTAGCTACAGCCAGAAACGGTTGTTAATTTAAATCAGATTATGTTAGGTTAGATGTGGGGGTTTGATTTAGTAGATGATATCAAGGAAAAAATTAAACTATCAATACTACTTCATAATAAAGTGCGCGAACTTATCTTTCGTGCACCAAATACGTATACACAAGCCAGCCCCTAGCCCCTAGCCCCTGTAGCACAACGTGACCCCTGACCCTACAGGTCAGGCACGGGAAGTCAGGGACGACCCTGGCCATTAGCACGAGCTTGACAGACGACCTCTGAAGACACTACAACGTAGTGTCTTTGGCGATATAAGCAGAAAAGGTCACAAGAAGAAGATGATGATTTGTCTCCCGAAACGAATTGCGTGTGAACGTAATCTCCGCACTAGCCCGCAAGAGACCGACTTCTCTGTCTACAAAAATGCCGAAAAAAGCTCAGTGTGAACTTGCCTTAAAGTAAGTTGCATTTTTAGATAAGATTTCCTGCAGAAAATTGGGTCAACACACAACTTGTTTCTTGACAATATTACTGTATTGTATAAAACTATCACATGCAACTCACGAGTGTCCTAGTGATGGTGAGTAACGATTGAGATGATGGAGTTCTAAATCGATCCTCTCATATTGACTGCAAAAATGTGGCAGATCAGCTGGGGAATCCACAGTGTCTGAGGTGCATTCCAGGTGTGATAAAATGGCATATGAGGTTTCACCCCTTAGGACTAAGTGGTATTATCATCATTTGGTGCATAGGTTGCCTTGAGCCTCACTTGATTGGTATATTCCAAGTATACATCAAAGCTCTCAACAAGATAAATAGGGGGGCAAAAAAATGAAAATTGCACCCAGATCCTTGGCTACATTACAAGCATATTGCACACGGGATAACTTAGGTACTAACTACTATAACATGTCATCTTTAGTTTAAATTGTTGCAAACAGTGATCCTGAAAATTGGCTGCAATAGTTGCATGTGTGACATTTTGTGGCCCAGAGAATAATATTGTGTTGTAATGCAACATCAAGTAATCTGGAATAGTTTTGAAAAAGGGTATTATTGATCTGCAGTAAAATATGAGATGAAGTTATTGGGAAAAAGAAAAACTTGCTGACCACAAAGTGTGGAATTCACAGCACATTTTGCCAAAAAGTGTTCAATAGTTAATATAGTTATCACAAAGTCTCTCAACAAAGGAAATATGTTCACATCAATGCTTGATGAAATCTTTCCACTCAGTATTTTCATTGTGGCTTATTTTCCTGCATAACACACAACTTGCATGATACACCCCATTATTTGACCATCATCTGAAGGGAAATAGCATCAGTATGGACTGAGCAACATTTGTTAGTATTCACCTATTCTGTCCATTCTTTTTCATTAAATGATATTACAAAGATTTACAATTCTACTTATCTAGCTGCTAGCTGGTACTAAATTATGTTCTTATGGCTGGAAGAATAGTGCGTCTCTCACAGAATGCAGCAGTACAGTGCCTGATAGTTTCCATCCTTTATATATCTTCAACAATAAGACTAGATTCAGTCTTTATAAGTAATATCATGAAATATTGTGTAAAAAAAAAAAATTGTAGCAAAACAAAATCAATCTTGGATATATGTAGTAGTAATACTGTTCTTCAGTAAAATAAATATTTATACATAATTAAAATGACAAACTAAGTGGAAGGAAAAGGAAGTTTTATACAGAAATTATTGATGTACAGAAATTTACAAGACCTGCAAACCATAACCCTCCAAATCATCCCCAAACAAAAATTACCAACACACTGAATCACACTTTAGGGGCGCAGAATCCTGGGTATGACTTGCGGTAAAGGGCGAAGACTGACATAACAAAGCTAAAATACTGCATAATACAGTACCAGAAGATTTTCAAATAAGCATAACAAATAGTTCTTGTGCAAATACCTCGATGTCTGTTGCTCATTCTGCTTCATTCACCGGTAATCCTAAGGGTACTGCTGCTGCTTCCCACCTCACTTACCAAGCATGTGGTGATCTACTGAGTGATGAGGAGCACCCTGTCTCATCTGTGTGGAAGAGTTGTTGTCTTGTGCAGTCTGTGTGGAAGAGTTGTTGTCTTGTGCAGTCTGTGTGGAAGTTTGTTGTCTTGTGCAGTCTGTGTGGAAGAGTTTTGTTATCTAGTCCTGTCTGGTCTGTGTGGAAGAGTTTTGTTATCTAGTCCTGTCTGGTCTGTGTGAGAGAAAGTTCCCTTAATGTTTTGTTAGTATTGTTGTTGCCAGAGTGAAGAAGTCAAGTCTAGCCTAAAGGAACTTACATGTGCAAGAAATTTACCAGAACATGAAGTACCCTACTCAATTTCACTTTAGTAGCCAATGGTAAAAGGCTTTATGAACAAAGTACATTAACTTTTGTCTTGTTCAACCTGTCTTTAGGTAATGGCTTGTTTTGCATTAACAGAGGGCAGGACACACTATCCGTCTTGCCTATGTAGTGTTTGAAGCAGTTGTCTTGATTATTGAGTATGAACTTACTCTCAATACAATCAATCTTAAGTGTTATGAATTTAGTTTCTATCTCGCATTGTGTATAAAAAGGCAAATCTTGTCTCCTATGAGATAAGACTTATCTAAGCTCATTCAAAGGAAGACATGTCCTGTCGCCTCCGTGGTGTAGTGGCATAGCGTGCCTGGATACGAATCTGCGGGCCCTGGTTCAAATCCGGGCCAGGGCAAGTCGGCGACCAGCCAAACCAGCTGTTCTTCCTCCCTTTTGAGGTTGATAAATGGGTACCTGGGGAAACCTGGGGAAGGTAACTGTGGTAATCCAGATGTAACACTAGCCCTGTGTCCCGGGGTAACGGGTCCTCACCCACCACAGGCTCTTAAGGGCTAATGCCACGGAGATGAGCACAGAAGGCCACACGCAGCATAGCGTATGCCCCCAACTTTACTTTACATGTCCTGTCTCATAAAGATAAATTATTATTCATCTAAAAGGGAAGTCCCAAGTTGCCTAGGAGAAGGAAAGGTCAGTTTTGTTTAGTATAAGGGAAAGGCAGTCATGTCCAGAGACAGGTAAGTCCTGGGTTGGTTGTCTAGTAGAAGGGAAAGTCTTAAGTGTGGTATGTGGAAAAGATTGTCTAGTAGAAGGGAAGGTCTTAAGTGTGGTATGTGGAAAAGATTGTCTAGTAGAAGGGAAGGTCTTAAGTGTGGTACATAGAAAAGATTGTCTCTAGTAGAAGGGAAGGTCTTAAGTGTGGTATGTAGAAAAGATTGTCTCTAGTAGAAGGGAAGGTCTTAAGTGTGGTATGTAGAAAAGATTGTCTCTAGTAGAAGGGAAGGTCTTAAGTGTGGTATGTGGAAAAGATTGTCTCTAGTAGAAGGGAAGGTCTTAAGTGTGGTATGTGGAAAAGATTGTCTCTAGTAGAAGGGAAGGTCTTAAGTGTGGTATGTGGAAAAGATTGTCTCTAGTAGAAGGGAAGGTCTTAAGTGTGGTATGTGGAAAAGATTGTCTCTAGTAGAAGGGAAAGTCTTAAGTGTGGTATGTAGAAAAGATTGTGTTGTTTGGTGCAGAGGAGGAATCATCCCCATCACACTCATCACCCTTGTTTTGATGCTACTCGAGGCTGAGGCAGCAGCATTATGCCTGGCTCAGTATGAGAGGAGAGGTGAGGGGGCTGCGAGGGTAGTCAATCTTGGGGGAGTTTTGGAAGAGAGCCGCACGGTCCTGCCCCTCGCCCTTCTTCACCCAGTGGCCGTACACTCTGAACGCACAGTTGTCTATCACCTGCAGAATAAATGAACACATCATATAAGGCTACAAAGAACATAAGAAAATAAGGAAGCTACAAGAGGCCGCGAGACCTACACGTGGTAGTTCCTGCTACTTAACCCCTTCACGCCCATATCTTTCCTTTGCTATAAAAAATTGTCTGTTGTTAGCCATAAAATTACAAAAAGTAGCTGAATATACCAAATTAGCTAGTCGACAATGAACTAAACAGGTCATATCTATAAAATATTGCTTATATTCACTAATAATCGTCTAATGGTACGCAAATTACAATGGAAATTACGTTATGGGTCTCAAGGGGTTAATACTACCTACATCCACCTTTCATCCACATCCATGAAATTATCCAACCTTCTTTAAAAACTCCCTATTGACTCCGCACTAACTAATAACTATAACAAAGTAATCAGTCTCACGGTGGATTTGGACCCACCTTGCGCAGTGCCTTGACCCTGTAGGGATCGACCCGGGTCACCGCCAGCGACACCGGCTCCGGGGTGAAGCGCAGACGCTGGATCCTGATGATGGCGCGCACACACAGCACGCCAAACTGGAACATCTTCCTGGCGTTGAAGGTGCGCCCCTTGTATTGCTAGGGTAACGAGGGAAAGATTGATTGATTTAATGCCAAAAAGGGGGAAATGTGTCAGACATCAGAGGCCATACGGCACTATGGCAAAGCATAAAAAAGGGGAGGGGTTAGAGAGCAACGAGGGAAAGAAGTCACTCCAGTGGGTATGCCTGTGTGTGTGTGTACTGCAATTACTCATGCTAATGTTTTATATGTACTCACTGTTGCAAGGTATTTCTGAACTTCTATACTCTATGTACTCAGCAATTAATCTTCAAGAAAAGAAAGAATACAAAACAAATTACATCAAAAAATGTCAATGCATGATCATGGGTAGCTGGAGTGACACATACGAAATTGCATCACCTCAAGATAATAAACCTTATAGAGGAAGATAAGGCATGGAATTGACAGCTTTAAAAAAAAATTGTGTCTGAGTAATGAGACAATGTTATGGATGTGGGCTCACTCCTTGAGATATATGTCTGATTGGAAACAGGACACTATAGTCTATTCTTTTTATTATGGTCAAAATGCACTAAGGAAGCCACACCCCCTGCCTCCCCTTCTATCCTACGGGGCAGCTGATTGGTGCATTCCTCGTATCATCACTACCAATCACAATATCTTCACTACTTAACAGCGCGTGACCACTGGACAGAGCAATCTTCAATACAGAGGGTGACAAAATCAGAAATCCCTTTGTAGTGAAGATTGCTCTGTCCAGTGGTCACGCCGCTGTTAAGTAGTGAAGATATTGTGATTGGTAGTGATGATACGAGGAATGCACCAATCAGCTGCCCCGTAGAATAGAAGGGGAGGCAGGGGGCGTGGCTTCCTTAGTGCATTTTGACCATAATAAATAAGTGGATAAGTGGGCACTGATAATTTACTTTACTAATTACGTATTTCCAGTTCTTTCATCAATAGTAGGTCTAGTCTTGACGGTTCTTTGTGTGTGTATTTACCTAGTTGTATTTACCTAGTTGTAACATACAGGAAAAGAGCTATGCTCGTACTGTCCCGTCTCCAAATCTACTATTATCCAGTTTGCCTTTGAAGTCCTGAATACTTCTTGCATTAATCACTTTTGCATCAAGGTTGTTCCAGGCTTCTATGCTTCTATACGGGAAGCTGTATTTTTTTATATCCCTCTTGCATGTTGTCCTTTTCAATTTCTTCTCATGACCTCTTGTACTTCTGTCGTCCCACACAAACAGATCTTCTCTATCAATTTGTGTGTGTGTGTGTGTGTGTGTTTCAGCCTTCCCAAAGACCCAAAACTTTTCATCAGGTAAGGTTGAGAGTAATGCGTGGAATTCAGCATTACAATTAAATACACAAGTGAAGACAAAGAGCATAAATCATGTGATGTACGTACATGTTTTGCTTCATTTGTGTTACCATGGTTTGTTTCTTCAATAACAGGCATCCATAATGTGCAGTAATGTGATCTTATTTCAGGCAAGAGTTGTTTAAGATCTCAACATGCTTAACTGTTTAAATGATGCAACCGAGAAAAACCCATTCAATATTATATCCACTACATTCACAGTATGAGTTTGTAGAGTTCTACCTTAGTGGTTGGGTGGTGGCTGTGATACCTGGGGCGAAATGCTAATCAGTGATGTAATGGCAGAAATGGTGATGAAATGATGATGATGACAACTATGACAGCAGTGACCATGATGTGTTGTGCAAACTCCCTCTGCCTCTGCACTTCATGTATCATTTCTAGTGCCTGCTCATAAAAGTAATAATAAACTAATTTTCTTTACTTTAGAGCTCATAAAAGTAATCATGAACTAATTTTCTTTACTTTTAGAGCTCATAAAAGTAATAATAAACAAATTTTCTTTAATTTTAGAGCTCATAAAAGTAATAATAAACAAATTTTCTTTAATTTTAGAGCTCATAAAAGTAATAATAAACTAATTTTCTTTACTTTAGAGCTCATAAAAGTAACAATGAACTAATTTTCTTTAATTTTAGAGCTCATAAAAGTAATAATGAAATCGTTACTTTTAGAGCTCATAAAAGTAATAAAAAAAACTATTTTTCTTTACTTTTAGAGCTCATAAAAATAATAAAAAATAATTTCTTTAGTTTTAGAGCTCATAAAAGTAATAAAAAAACTATTTTTCTTTACTTTTAGAGCTCATAAAAATAATAAAAAATTAAATCTTTACTTTTAGAGCTCATAAAAGTAATAATGAACTAATTTTCTTTACTTTTAGAGTTCATAGAAAGTAATCATGAACTAATTTTCTTTATTTTTAGAGCTCATATAAGTAATCATGAACTAATTTTCTTTACTTTTAGAGCTCATACAAGTAATCATGAACTAATTTTCTTTATTTTTAAAGCTCATACAAGTAACAATGAACTAATTTTCTTTACTTTTAGAGCTCATAAAAGTAACAATGAACTAATTTTCTTTACTTTTAGAGCTCATAAAAGTAACAATGAACTAATTTTCTTTACTTTTCGAGCTCATAAAAGTAACAATGAACTAATTTTCTTTACTTTTCGAGCTCATAAAAGTAACAATGAACTAATTTTCTTTACTTTTAGAGCTCATAAAAGTAACAATGAACTAATTTTCTTTACTTTTCGAGCTCATAAAAGTATCAATGAACTAATTTTCTTTACTTTTCCAGCTCATAAAAGTAACAATGAACTAATTTTCTTTACTTTTAGAGCTCATAAAAGTAACAATGAACTAATTTTCTTTACTTTTAGAGCTCATAAAAGTAACAATGAACTAATTTTCTTTACTTTTAGAGCTCATAAAAGTAACAATGAACTAATTTTCTTTACTTTTAGAGCTCATAAAAGTAACAATGAACTAATTTTCTTTACTTTTAGAGCTCATAAAAGTAACAATGAACTAATTTTCTTTACTTTTCGAGCGAGTTACTAAAAGGTGGATAGCTGGAATATCCCATTTATGTAATCAATTCTTAATCAACAAATGTTACCCAGAGTTTCCCAATAATTTCACCGCAGTTAGCAGTGATCATAACAAAATTTTAATATAGGTAATTACTGAAGTTATCGAGTCTATTTTCTGAACATTTATAAAAGAGTGACAGTTCCTTTACATACTTGAGATCTATCTAGCTTTATGAAAGAATTGTATTAGGACTGAGAGAGGCATCCATAGTACTCTATCAAGCAGGAAGATCAGAGAATCATAAAATCACGCATGGCTATCTCTTCTTGGTGTGTGGTTTACAGTCTTTTCGCCCACATGTCAGTTCGCCCAAATCCGTATTGACTCTGGCCGAAATGAATGGATACCTTGTGTGCCCCTGTAACCCTGCAGTAAAGTGGTGGTGGTGGTGGTGGTGGTAGCAGTGCATTTTTTAAGCAAATATTACTGAGCAACAATGCGACATTCTTTGGATATCCAGAAAGGTAAAGGCCTACCTGTTAAAATATAGTTTTTTGGATACATCAACTTCACCCTTTTGTATGTTGTGTATAAATAAAGATCATATGCAGTAATAAGAATGCACTTCTGGATCTGACACACACAGATAAGATGAACCATTGTATCCAGGAAGGATTTTATGAACAAATATCTTGTCGCCCAGTAGCTTAAATTTGTTCTTACTGGGCGACAGTTATCCATCACTGGGAGACATTTTGGTCACCCAGTTGTGATGTTAAAAAATGCACTGTTGAGATCTATCTAGTTTTATGAAAGAATTGCATTAGGCCTGAGAGATGCATCCATAGTACTGTCAAGCAGGAAGATTAGAGAATCATAAAATCACGCATGGCTATCTCTTCTTTGTGTGCGGTTTACAGTCTTTTCGCCCACATCTCAGTTCACCCACAAGTCATTTTGCCCAAATCCGAATTGACTTTGGGCGAAATAACCTTTTGGTGTGGGCGAAATGACCGGATACCTTGTGTGCCCCTGTAACCCTGCAGAAAAGTGGTGGTGATGGTGGTGGTGTTGTAAGGAGCACTCACCTTCTTCACACGAGTGGCGACAAGGATGCGACTCCGGCAAGGCTAGAAGAGGCACATCATGAGAGGCTACAGCATGCATCAACATCAAAGCAATAACGGAAAAAAATGGTTGTAAAAATAATAATAGAAAAAAATATCCACAGTGAAGCCTAAATGTCAAGGTCACACAGAGGTCACAGAGAGGTCATGGCATGGCAGACCAGTTGTTATAAAGAATAGATTCCTAAGTATAGATTCTGTCTCTATGATTCTACCTCTATGTCTGTTTATTATGTTGTTGTTTTCATTTTTTTCCTGTATGCCTTCGGGTGAAAATTAAATGACTATTATTATTATTATTATTATGATAGGGTGTGGGCCAGACCTCTGTGCCTCCTCTGTGCCCTGAGCATGCAAGGCTTCACTGTACAACATAATAGCCAGCTGCAGGATGTTTTAGTGTGGTAGAAACCCAAACTCATCATAATCATCACATTCAAGAAATCTAATGACGTTCTTTATCGCAGGGACTCCCAAAACCCTTCACCTCACATGCTGATTTACTGTATTGTTAACTGCTTCCATAGCACATAAGTTGTACCACATGTAACTATAGAACAGCTACCGTCAATAACAGTATAGTCGCCACTGCACTAATGTCACCGGGTGCCATATAGTACAAATTTTAGCATCACTACTAATTTGTATGTGCCACTAAAGACATGTACATAATATAAACTACTGTGTATACCTCTTTAGTGGCACATACATATCTGTAGTGATGCTAAAATTTGTAATATACGGCGCCTGGCGACATTAGTGCAGTGGTGACTATACTTAGTGTTATTGACGGTACACCAAACCACTGGTGTGTATTATCATTATTGTTACATTGAAGACATAAGCAAACAATTTTCAATGCACAACACAATTTTCTGCATACTTTGGAAGCATCGATCCTTCAATACAAACATGAGATTAAATAGTAGTAACCATTTGACTCTTGACTTCAATACAAACATGAGACCAAATACTAGTAATCATTTAACTCTTGATCCCTCCAGTGTTTGTGTGGGTGCGTGGAGGGAGCAAGTGTCTCGTACTGACCACAGGCATGGGAGTCCCTTGTTAGATCATGGCAATCATCAGAACACAATACCCAAGTGCAACATAATGCAACACGATGCAACAAACAAACATGGCAAATCAACGATCAGTGAAGACCTCTACTGAAGCTCTGTATTCATCTAGTTGTATTTTACAGGGCCTGAGCATCGCTCGTGTGGCCCCGTCTCCATATCAACATTTTTTTATCATTCATCCTTAGTGGTTAGTTTTGGCCGAAGCCAGCACCTCGGGAGGCGGGTCACAAACCCCCGGCTAACACCCGGTACCCATTCACTGCTGGGTGGACAGGGGCTCGGGTTGTAAGGAAACAGATGGGCCGTTTCCTTAAAAAACCCGCCTGTTCCCGCCTGTGTGTCTGTATGTGTGAGCGTGTGTATGTTTCTCCAGATTCAAATGTATTAGTGTGTTTATTTGTTGAACATGACAGGGCTACCGTCAATAACACTATACTAGTCGCCACTGCACTAATGTCGCCAGGCGGATTTTAAAGGCGATTACGAATTTTAGCA
>JACEEZ010009558.1:40000-60000 GCA_016584305.1 Chionoecetes opilio | reverse complement strand
GAGGCAGTGAGACCTACACGTGATAGTTCCTGTTACTTCACCCTTCACCTTCACTGTTATTTCCCTTCACGCCCAGATCTTTCCTTGGCTATATAAAATTGTCTGTTGTTGGCCATAAAATTACAAAAAGTGACTGAATATACCAAATTAACTAGTGGACAAGGATACTAAACAGGTCATATCTATAAAATACTGCTTATACTCACTAAAAAGTCTAATGGCAGCCAAAATACAATGGAAATTACGTTCTGGACCTCAAGGGGTTAACACTTGTAACTTAAAACTAACACTCTTCACTTTCAAGCATTCAACACAATCACTTAATCTTTCATGCTTATATCTATGCACAAAATTTGATGTCGCTGATCATCTACTGTTGTCTTCTCATAATAGTTTCTTCTGTGAGATAAAATTCAATATCACACCACACGTTTGAGAAAATAATAATAATAATAATTTTTCCCTCACCCGAAGGCATACAGGAAAAACAACAACACAATATATAGACATGAAAAGACCAGTTGTACAAAAAAATACCATCTGAACAGAATCACACCGGGCAATAATAATAATAAGAAGAATTCTATTATTACCCAGAGGCATACGTACAGGCAAAAAAAGCAACAACATGACATAGAGTTAACTTAAGTACTGGAACAAAAAATACATAATATAGGCACATTAACCCCTTCACACCCAGATCTTTCCTTTGCTATAAAAAAAAATGTATGTTATCGAGCTATAAAATTACGAAAAGTAACTGAAAATACCAAATTAGGTAGTGGACAAGGATACTAAACAGGTTATATCTATAAAATATTGCTTATATCTATTAAAATTGTCTAATGGTACCCAAATTACAATGAAAATTACGTTCTGGTCCTCAAGGGGTTAAGTACATAGTGCATATAGTACATAGAGTATATGTCATCACCTCACCCACCTGTGATGTCTTCCCACTCCGGGGTGTTGAACGAGTACTTCCCCTCCATGATGTTGCGGATCATCACCATCTGCTTGCGGTGCCAGAAGGGAGGACAGCCAACCAGCCTGCAGGGCGAGTGCGTGACAGGGTGAGATCACTATTAGCATGGACACTTTTGGTAGAGCACAGTGTCTCACATCTCATATTCATTATACTACTAACCCTTTCACACCCTTTGCTATATAAAATCTTCTGTTGTTAGCCATAAAATTACGAAAAGTAACTGAATATACCAAATTAGTTAGTCGACAAGGATACTAAACAGGTCATATCTATAAAACATTGCTTATATTCACTAAAAATTGTCTAATGGTACCCAAATGACAATGGAAATTACGTTCTGGGTCTCAAGGGGTTAAATAAGCTGAAAATTATCTGGTGAAAATGTTAAGATCTCTAGTCTGGGCTAAGCCTCCAATGTTGCAAGATATTATACACGCCCCTGACCCAGACAAACCAACCCTCTCCTAGGTCAACTTACAGAGTATACATGATGACACCACACGCCCATCTGCAAGGGGAGACACATATACAGAAATTAGACAAATATTAAGAATGCCAAATACAAGTGTGAGTGTAGTTGTGTGTGTATAATCAAGTTTTAATTGAAAAGATTGCATCATCATCAGATTGGAAGGGAAATTGTTGCAAGGAGTGTCTCTTATGTATAGAAATTGCCAGTTGTGTAGTTGAATGAGAGAGAGAGAGAGAGAGAGAGAGAGAGAGAGAGAGAGAGAGAGAGAGAGAGAGAGAGAGAGAGAGAGAGAGAGAGGAGAGAGAGAGAGAGAGAGAGAGAGAGAGAGAGAGAGAGAGAGAGAGAGAGAGAGAGAGAGAGAATATTTTGGGAGAAAAAGTTATTCATGTTACAATTTTCGTAGATTGTGTTTTATTTTATTTTATTTTATTTTATTTATTTTTATTTTTCTATTTTAATGTGTTACTGGGAGAGGAAATAATGACAAGATCTACATGCAACTATTGGAAAGTCATGCCAGTTTTTTTTTTTTTTTTTTTTTGTGTGTATTCATCTAGTTGTTGTATATTACAGGGCCTGAGCAACGCTCGTATGGCCCCGTCTCCATATCAACATTTTTATCATTCATCTCTTAGTGCTTAGTGTTGGCTGAAGCCAGCACCCCGGAGAGCAGGTCACAAACCCCGGCTAACACCCGGTACCCATTCACTGCTGGGTGGACAGGGGCTCGGGTTTTAAGGAAACAGCCCATCTGTTTCCGCTCTGCCGGGATCGAACCCGGGACTTCTCGGTTGTGAACCGAGCGTGCTATTCCTTACACTACGGAGTACCCTGAGTGTATGTGTGTGTGTGTGTGTGTGTGTGTGTACCAATTACCACCTATCCTGAAAAAGAAAAAAAAATAATAATAATAATAATAAAACTTATTAACGTATTATATAAAAAAAAAACTTATTATTGAAGCAGACTTATAGTATTTTCATGCCAAGCAGGTTAGCAGGAAGGACGGGATTAACCCCTTCACACCCAGATCTTTCCTTTGCTATATGAAATTGTCTGTTGTTAGCCATAAAATTACGAAAAAGTAACTGAATATACCAAATTAGCTAGTAGACAAGGATACTAAACAGGTCATATCTACAAAATATTGCTTATGTTCATTAAAATCGTCTAATGGTACCCAAATTACAATGGAAATTACGCTCTGGGTCACAAGGGGTTAAAAGAAGAATTGAATATATATAAGATGTTATGGAAAAAATCTACGGAAAGAGGAAAACATGCACAGCAAACCAGGCCGAACAGGCAAAGAGGAGCAGACATTATTCTTACTGGGGAACAAAACAACCAAGGCAAACTGTGAGACTTATTAGCATGTGCAGAGGAGGTAGTGAGGCGTTACATGCAATACCCTGGGCAACAAAGAGAGAGAGAGACACTGCACCCATTCACAGCACACGGACACTATGCACGTCCACACGCAATCACGCACACACACACAGACAGACAGACACACACATACACACAGCCCACTCACAGACACACATACACACAGCCCACTCAGACAGACAGACACACATACACACAGCCCACTCACAGACAGTCCACTAGGTGGTCCACGGCTACGGGGTGAAATAAATAAATTGCTCAAAACCAATCTCCACATACTTTATTTCTGTTCACTATGATAGAGTAATGATCTCGTGAAATTTGAACCATATCCGTGAACATTTAGAGGTCACCCCATCATCTCGCTTTCTATCATAGGATTTAACCCGGAAAATATCACATACCCGAATTGGAGCACTTCCCGACATCACAGACCCAAATGGTGTTGATTTCTGAATTCTCCGAGGTTAATAACCCCATAGACCACATTTTATCAACTAAAAACTGATTTTACAGCTGTCTAAATTTGCTGAATTTCATTATTTGGTTTTCACAGTAAATTTTAGGGGTAGGCCATACCCTGGTTAGGGTACTTCTAGTAGAGATAAAGCAAAATGGTTTGCATTTTTGAACTCAGAAGGGTCGATTTACACATAGAAGTGGCTTCATTGACACTGATTTATTGTCAATTCACAAAATATTGCCAAAAAAATTGTTTGTCTATAGGAAAATATAGAAATTGAAATTTTCTGTCATATTTTGCAGGTTTTAGTAAATAAATTAAATATGAAAGCATTTCTATGTGCAAATCGACCCTTCTGAGTTCAAAAATGCAAACCATTTTGTTCTATCTCTATTAGAAGTACCCTAACCAGGGTATGGCCTACCCCTAATTTACGGTATAAAAACCAAATAATGAAATTCAGCATTCAGACAGCTGTATATCAGTTTTTAGTTGATAAAATGTGTCAATGGGGTTATTAACCCCAGAGAATTCAGAAATCAACACCATTTGGGTCTGTGATGTCGGGAAGTGCTCCAATTCGGGTATGTGATATTTTCCGGGTTAAATCCTATGATAGAAAGCGAGATTATGGGGCGACCTGTAAATTAAGTTTTATCGCCATGAAATTTCATAGGCTTGTAACCTATGGGTAATGGACAAAAAATAACCTTGTGAAGGAATAAAAGTAGAAAAATATTTTTGGTGGACCACCCTACAGTCCACTCACACACACACACAAATTCCTGGGGGAGAGAGGAGTATGGATACATGATAAGAGACACAAGCAAATGTTTAAAGAATACGATGGAAAATTGTGAGAACATAATTTTGATGGGAGATTTTAACTGCAAAGAAGTTTGCTGGGAAGAATGGTATACTGAAGGAGAAGACTCATGGGGTGGTACATTGTTGGATTTGGTAATGAACAACATTATGACTCAGTGGATTAAAGAGAATACAAGATTCAGAGGTAGCGAAGAACCATCAAGACTAGACCTACTATTGACGAAAGAACTGGAAGTAATTAGTAAAGTAAATTATCAGTGCCCACTTGGAAAGAGCGACCATGTACTTCTTGAATTTGAAGTAAATGATAGCAAAAAAAGGGGAGAAGAGAAGAACACAAGATAGGAAGATGCAATTATGGAAAAGCAGACTTTGACGGATTAAGAACATTCTTCAGAGAGACAGACTGGAGTAATTTCCATGCAGCAAGGAGTACCCAGAAAAAATGGGATGAGTTCATCCGAATTTACACTGAAGGAATAAATAGTTAT
The DNA here is from genome assembly GCA_016584305.1 of Chionoecetes opilio. Classification (NCBI taxonomy): domain Eukaryota; kingdom Metazoa; phylum Arthropoda; class Malacostraca; order Decapoda; family Majidae; genus Chionoecetes; species Chionoecetes opilio. The sequence goes on along the minus strand of JACEEZ010009558.1, from coordinate 55,369 downwards.
GTTCCAAGGATAGTTATCAGAGAAAAGAAAAAAAATGAATGGTTTAACAGAAAATGTGAATTAGCAAGACTAGAAAGAGAAAAAACATGGAATAGTTGGAGGAAAAAAGGAGGTATCAGCCTTTGAGAGAAGTACAAAACAACTAGAAATGAATATGTAAGAATCCGAAGAGAAGAAGAAAGTAACTATGAGAGGAATATAATAGAAAAATGTAAGAACGAACCGAAACTTTTCTATAGATATATAAATGGAAAAATGAAAAACAAGGAAGGAATAGATAAGCTGAAGGTAGAAGGCATAGTGTATGAAGATGCATTACAACAGGCTGATGTGATGAACAAGTGCTTACAGACTGCATTTACATGAGAAAGTGAATTTAAAACGAAAAATATAATAGCAAAAGAAAATATAATGGAAGACATAAAAGTAGACATAATAGAAGTAAAATGGCTAATGGAAAGTCAAGATGTGAGAAAAGGCCCGGGTCCAGATGGAGTGTCGAATTGGATAATGAAAGAGTGCAGTAACCAACTAGCAGGAAAGTTACATAGTGTAATTGAGAGTTCACTCAAGGAGAGCAGAGTCCCGCTTGATTGGAAAAGAGCAAATATTGTGCCAATTCACAAAGGAGGAGACAAAGAAGAACCACTAAATTACAGGCCAGTATCATTAACAAGTGTAGTGGCAAAAATGTGTGAAAAAATTGTGAAGGACAGATGGTTGAAATATTTGGAAGAGACAAACACACTTGCAGGTGGCCAGTTTGGATTTAGAGGAGGAATGTCATGTACAACGAATTTATTAAGCTTTTACTCGAGTGATCGATGTGACACAGGAAAGAGAGGGGTGGGTCGATTGCAATATACTTGAAGACCTAAAGAAGGCATTGACAAGGTACCTCATAAGAGATGACTCTGGAAGCTAGAACAGTAGGAGGGATTTTAAGGGTGGTTTGATGAAGTGGATGGAAGACTTTTGAGCAACAGAGAGATGAGAACGTAAAAAAGATCAGAATCAGAATGTGTCAGTGTGATATGTGGAGTTCCAAGGAATCAGTATTGGCCCGTATACGTGTTTTGGTTATGTAAATGATATGACAGAGGGAGGTTTAACAGTTATATGAGTTTATTCATGATGATGCTAAATTACTTAGAAAAGTAGAAAGTAAAGAGGACTGTGAGGATTACAAAAGGGATCTAGAAAGATTTCAGATGGAGTTTAAATATGGGAAAGGAGTTTAATGCTAAAAGAGTGTAAAAGTGCTGGAAATGGGCAGTAGCAAAAAGAGACAGAGAGGAAGTATCGATGGGAAATGAATGGAATATCAAACAAAGTAAGGAAAAAATCTGGGAGTGTGGATTATGGATAATTTTTGTCACCATGGAGAAGCATATAAACAAGATCACAGGAGGGTACATATCAGTTGCTGAGGAATATAAGAATGGCATTCAAATATCTGGATGAAGAGATGATTAAGAAAATTGATAACATCTTGAATTCGACCAAGGTTGGAATATGCGGACAGGATGATTTGGTCACCAATAAAAAGAAGGATTTTAAGGAAGATTGAGAGAATACAAGAGCAGCCACAAAAATGGCTCCAAGGGGCCTGAGAGATTTAACATATGGGGGAAAGACTTTCAAGACTAAAACACTCCCACACTCTGGGGAAAAAGAAGAGAAAGGGGAGATTTATAGCGTTGTATTAGAGCATCAATTGGGTCTTCGATACACATTGATAGAGAAGATCTGTTTGTGTGGGACGATAGAAGTGCAAGAGGTCATGAGAAGAATTGAAAAGGCAACATGCAAGAGGAAAAAAAAAAGTACAGTTTCCCGTATAACTACCCTTCCGGAGTTGTCACGCTATGCAAGGTTTCGCGATCCTCGAGTTTCGGGCTGAGTCCTAAATTCTTATTCATCCGACTTTTCGCGCATTATATCCCCGAGTTTCGCTTTTTTTTTTTTTTTTTTTTCGTTTTTGTGTTGTGTGTGTTGTGTGTGTGTGTGTGTGCCTTACAGCGCGTTGGCAGTGACCTCCGGAGTGGGATGGTAGGCCCTGGAGATTAGCTTGAGGGGTTGTTGATGGTTGGCCCTGCCCGTGGTGGGGCAGGGCAGAATTTCTTTTAGTGGCGCCTGGTGTATTAGAGGTCATGCGCCCCTGGTGCGGTCTCGATGCACTCGCAATCGAAGGTTGAGTAATGGGCAGCATGTGTGGGTTGGTTCTTAGGCCACTCAACAGTGCAGGAGAGAGATTTTTAAGTGGATTTTAAGCCCTCATCAAGGATCGAACTCGGATCACCTGGAACGCCACTCCGGAGACTTCTCTTGTGACCTTTTCTGCTTAGTATCACTTTTAAAGGTTGTCTGTCAGCTCGGGGCTCGAGCTTGACATATATCTTGATGCTAACCACTCTGCTACCGCCTCCATAAGAGACTGACGGACACGCTTCCTTCCTTCCTGCTTAGTATGTATTATATAGGCTTAGTATAGGGTGGTATGAGTTTTGCTTTGTTTTTCCATTTGTTTGTGTTTTTCTCTACAGGAACGACCGAGGTGTCGCATAAGATAGGTTAGACACTCGAAATAAGTAGCACCTTACCTACTATTACCAAAATACTCCTTTATAGTGCTTTAAACCATGACGTGTGGTACTGTGGGTTCTGGATGTACTGAGGCGACGGAGAGAAAGAGGAAGGCATTGTGTCAGTGTTATTTGGCCGTAATAACACCCGTCACACAAGATACCATCAGCTGAAAGATATGTGCAAGCTCACCACTCAGACCAAAAACAGCATCCGCTGGGTGACTCCCAACCAAGTTAATCTCAAGCTCCTCTCTCCTCCTCTTCTTAAGTAGGGGTTGGCGATGCCACCACCCGGACAAAGCGGTCACACAACCCTAGGTAACACACCAGTACCATTCACTGCTGGCGTGGACAGGGCTTGGGGCATTTTCAGGATATTTTTTGTGAAAAAGTCGAGTCTTATAAGCTGTAAAATTACGGTAGGTACACAGCCCTCAACGTTACCTCCAGGGCCTACCATCCCACCCCGGAGATCACTGTGCCGAACGGCGCTGTAGGCACACACACACACAAAACAAAAAAAACCAAAAACAAACCAGGGCTAAATTAAGCATTTTACAGGGTTTATAATACCCGAGTTTCGCAATCCGCGAGTTCGACCTATGCCTCCGAGAAAAGAAAGCAAGCACGAAAACTCGGGAGGGTATGAGAAAGCATAGAAAGCCTGGAACAAACCTTGATGCAAAAGTGATTTAAAGCAAGAAGGTATCAGGACTTCAAAGGCAAGCTGGATAATAGTAGATTTGGAGACGGGACAGTACGAGCATAGCTCTTTTCCTGTATGTTACAACTAGGTAAATACAACTAGGTGAATACAGACACACACACACACAGCCCACTCACACGCACACACACATAGACAGACAGACACAGACACACATAGCCCACTCACACGCACACACACATAGACAGACAGACACAGACACACATAGCCCACTCACACGCACACACACATAGACAGACAGACACAGACACACATAGCCCACTCACACGCACACACACACACGGTCCACTCACACACACACAGACAGACACACACGGTCCACTCACAGGTCAACGGCATGTATGTACCCCTGGCTGCCCTCATACATGGCAAGGTGGAGGACCTCCGGCGCCAGGTAGCCCGGGGTGCCGCACACATCTGCGTTAACAGTACCACCACTTCAGGGGCAGGCCAGAGTGAGGGGGTGTGGCGGCCCGCTGATAGGACCTTGTTGCAAGCAGCTTATGGCTACCTACACTGCCATAACTATTGCTCATTCCGTTCTCTGACTTATCATTGGCGTCTAGGACCTTGTTTTAAGCAGCTTATTTCTACCTCAAAAAGACAAAATAGCCTCCAGGCACTATAGGTTCCAACATAAAAAAATATATAAAAAAACCTACACTGCCATAACTATTGTTCATGCCACTCTCTGACTCATCATTGCGTCTGTGATGTATCGTCACATGTGGAGACTGCATGTGAGGCCCTTGTGGCAGATGAAACAATACAAATGATGTGCTGGTATAAAATAAGATAAAAGGCGTTTACAGGAATCCCCGACATATAAACACACACACACACACACACACCACACACATTATGGACCTGTAGGCTGTAGGCTTGAGCATACCAGAGGAAAAGTCAAAAAGAGGTCTTTTTCTGCACTGAAAAAGAACTACCCACTGAGTATACATCATCTTACACAACACTTACACGCATACATACTTACACACACACACACACATATTTTCCCGAGCAAACATTTACATAAAACGTAATACATCAGAACCATGTTAAGTTATTGCAGCCCAGAACAAATGCCAATGGGCCACACACCATGTTATTTGTCACACTGCACGAGAATATGTACAGCAGAGGGGAGTGAGTGAGGTCAGGTCAGGTCATTCCAAGGGTTGAACTACACAGGGCATAGTGGAGTGCAGGAAGGGGTGGGGGGAGAACGCTTGTCACCAGGAGCATAAGTACTGTTGTCTCATTAATTACACCGGCCAGCCTATCATATAACCTACATAGATATATACACAGGCCAAATATAACTATCAAGATACCTACATAGATATATACACAGGCCAAATTAAACCATCAAGAAACCTACATAGATATATACATACACAGGCCAAATTAAACCATCAAGAAACCTACATAGATATATACACAGGCCAAATATAAACCATCAAGAAACCTACATAGATATATACACAGGCCAAATAAAACCATCAAGAAACCTACATAGATATATACACAGGCCAAATAAAACCATCAAGAATCCTACCTAGACATTCTACACAGGCACATTAAATAAGAAACCTACAGTGATTAGTGACCATAAATAACCCTATAGAAACCTCTACGTAGATAACACTATAGGCCAGTCCATCGACCACATGATAATGTCCCAGGCAAATACCATCACCAGATTTAAAGCATACTACAGACTTTTATGGCCATGAAGACATGTAGGAACTACATAATATATAACACGGCCCTTCAGTCAAGAAAACCTACATGTATATACTAGCAATAAGACATCGATACATATATTACACGGTAGACATAAGAATGCTCCCTTGCCTTCAGCCACACCTTCCTTGCCAGCACAGTGAATTAATGAGACCTCAGTGTTGAGTGACCTTGAAGATACATACTAGCAAACCTCTACCGTAGATAACACTATAGTCGCCAGTCAATCGCCACTGCACTAATGTCGCCAGGCACAATATATTACGAATTTAAGCATTACTACAGACTTTTATGTGCCACTGAAGACATGTAGTGTGATGTACATAATATAAACTACTGTGCCTGCGTCTTCAGTGGCACATAAAAGTCTGTAGTGATGCTAAAATTCGTAATATATTGTACATGGCGACATTAGTGCAGTGGCGAGTGACTGGCGACTATGGTGTTATCTACGGTAGCAAAAACAGGAGACAGTGATTAGGAGACATAAGCAACAACAAATACAAAGGAAATATATACAACAATAAATCAATAGTGCAAACTTATGCATTCAGGTCATAGCATGGAATAGACAAGTAAATAGACAATTATACACAACACTTTAGCTAGAGTCTATTTTTTAACGAGGCAAAAATTCCAATCTATCATATGGTCTCATGCTTAAAATGATGCCTATGTTTACCTGATAATATGGTTAACTATGATAAAATACATCTGCAATTTAGAAGAACCGTAGTATTCCCTTCTCCTGGCATCAAATATCAGTCAGTTAGCAGCAAGAGGTCAGAATTTTTCACCTCGTTAAAAAAAACAGTGTAGAGTCTGTTTTTCCAGTGGTGACAGCCATAGGAAGGAGGGAGGGAGGGATGCATATTCCCGTTCTCTATGCGAGTATGTGGTTTCCGAGTGAAGACGCTTGGCTGTAGCTCCGAAACTAACCATAGGATACTCTCGAAAATACCCTCATTGTGATTCCCACGCAGAGTTACTGAGTGAGGACCAGGTAACCTACTGAACCTACCCTATCCGCAACCTAACGTAACCTAACCTGACGTGTTCAAGAGTAAACGCCACATACTCTTCCAGAAAACGGGAATATGCGGGCGGGATACATGCCCTATGCCATGCCCTACTGCGATGTACTCACAAGTCCACCTGATGGGCATACTCAGGTGCGCCCTCCATCATGTTGCAGCGAAGCAATTCCGGAGCCAGGTAGCCCGGGGTGCCACACAGCTCTGGGGTGCCATGACATGTTGCTCTGACACAGGTAGGAACTCTCTCTCTCTCTCTCTCTCTCTCTCTCTCTCTCTCTCTCTCTCTTCTCTCTCCTCCTCTCTCTCTCTCTCTCTCTCTTCTCCTCTCATCCTTCTCTCATCTCCTCTGTTCTGCAACTCTTCTCTTCTCTCTCTCTCTCTCCATCATCTTCTACCTTCTCTCTATTCTCTCTCTCTCTCTGTCCACCACTCTCTCCTCTCATCATCTTCATATCCTTCATCATCTCATACTTCTTCTCTCCCTTCTCTTCTCCTCTCTCTCTCTCTATCTTCTCCTCTTCTCTCTCTCCTCTTCTCTCTCTCTCGTTCACTTCTCTCATCCTCTCTCTCTCGTCTCTCTTCCTCTCTCCTCACTCTTTTCTTCTTTCTCTCTCTCTCTGTCTCTCTTCTCTTCTCTCTCTCTCCTCCTCTCTCTCTCTTCCCTCTATCTTCTCTCTCTTCTCTCTCCTCTCTCTCTCTCTCTCTCTCTCTCTCTCTCTCTCTCTCTCTCTCTCTCTCCTCTCTCTCTCTCCTCTCTCTCTCTCTCTGTATATTTTGGCCTCTCATCCAAAATTTTCTGGCTCAAGTATAGCTAGCCATTGTGAGTTTGTGACAAGACCTGATGAGCAGAATACTGAGTGCTGGTATCTGCTTCTTGCCATCAGCTATTTAACCCTTAGTAAAAATAAATACCATCACACAGATCACGTATCCTGTACCACCACAATCTTCACTTCAATATAATATTAAATATGCATGTAGGTACCTTTCAATCATCTATAGAACTAATATTTCTTACTCACACTATCTCTTCTCCATACCTGAGCTCAGAGGACAGAATTAGGAGTATACTATAACCATTATGTATAAACAACATACACTAATAATGCCTATAGTATAAATGATATCAAAACATGTTTGTCAATCCTACACCACATGGGATTGCAATTAACCCCTTCAGTCCCAGAACGTAATTTTTATTGTAATTTGGGTACCATTAGATGATTTTTAGTGAATATAAGCAATATTTTATACCTATGACCTGTTTAGTATCCTTGTCGACTAACTAATTTGGTATATAAGGTATGTTTCGTAATTTTATGGCTAACAACATACGAATTTTTATATAGCAAAGGAAAGATCTGGGCGTGAAGGGGTTAATACTTCAAACTTAGTCAACTTCTATACGTCATACTAAGAACTTGATTCAGAGAGCTTTTTGTAATGTGACAGCTAAGGATCTACAACAATAAAAGATGACACTATCAACTACCAGCATAAAACTGTCCCGTGATTGCTGCAAAGACAAGGGCATAAAGGACTATACTCTATGACAAGGGTTATCAAGGGTACAGATCACACTGGTTAAGAGAACAACATTACACAGACACACTCAACCACAACACACGTTTTCACATTTTTTCACACTTTATACTTTTTCCCACACTTTCACACTCCCACATTTTTTCATACTTTATCACATTTTTTCACACTCCATACTTTTTCCACACTTCACAGTTCACATTTGTCCACTTATTACTTTTCCCAACTTCACACCCCACATTTTCATACTTTATCACATTTTTCACACTCAACGTTTTCCACACTTTCAATTTCACATGTTTTTACACTTATACTTTTCCCACACTTCACACTCCCACATTTTCATACTTTATCACATTTTTTCACACTCCATACTTTTTCCACACTTTCACACTTCACATTTTTTCACACTTTATACTTTTTCCCACACTTTCACACTCCACATTTTTTCATACTTTATCACATTTTTTCACACTTCATACTTTTTCCACACTTTCACACTTTCACATTTTTTCACACTTTCTCACATTTTTTCACACTTCATACTTTATCCACACTTTCACCCTCCACTTCCTCTTCCTTTCTTCTTCTTTCTCCACACTCACATTTTTTCACACTTTTCACACTCCACTTTCTCCTTCTTTCTTCTTCTTTCCCCACACTTTCACACTTTTCCACACTCCAATTTCTCCACACTTTCACACTCCACTTTCTCCTCCTCCCTTCTCCACACTTTCACACTTTTCCACACTCCAATTTCTCCACACTTTCACACTCCACTTTCTCCTCCTCCTTTCTCCACACTTTCACACTTTTCCACACTCCACTTTCTCCACACTTTCACACTCCACTTTCTCCTCCTCCTTTCTCCACACTTTCACACTTTTCCACACTCCACTTTCTCCTCCTTCTTTCTCCACACTTTCACACTCCACTTTCTCCTCCTCCTTTCTCCACACTTTTGCACTCTTCCACACTTCTCCACACACTTAAGTCACCCACCTGATAGTGTCTCGCCAGGCTGCAGCACCTTAGCAAACCCAAAGTCGGTCAGTTTGATGTTGTAGTTGTCGTCGAGGAGGATGTTTTCTGGCTTGAGGTCACGGTGGACGATACCCTTGCCGTGTACATGAGCCAGGGCCTCAAATAGCTGCCGCATGATCAGCCTGCAACACACACACACACACACACACACACACATCATGGCATTAGTGAGTACTTCATATCAAATAAACACACACACACAAAAAAAAAAATCCTGGCATTAGTGAGTACTTCATATCAAAAACACATAAGAACATCAGAAAATAAGGAAGCTACAAGAAGCCGTGAGACCTACACATGGTTGTTCCAGTTACTTAATACGACCTACTTCCACCTTTCATCCCCGTCATACACGCACACACAAAAATAACATCATGGCATTAGTGAGTACTTCATATTAAACAAACACCAGAGCTGGGCACTAAATACATTGAATGTATTTAAATATTAAATACTAAATACATGGGAGAAATGTATTTAAATACCAAATACTAAATACATTTTACGAATGTATTTAAATTCTAAATACTAAATACATCAATTATATTTAAATACATTTATAAATACATTTTAAATACACACAAATTTAAACATGTCCGAATAAGATTGGATTTCCTTAGGATTTCCTTAGATTTTGCATTTCCTTAGAACTTTCCTTCTCAGGCCAAAATTTCCTTAAAATAAGGAAATTTCCTTGAAAGTGGAAACACTGGTTCACTTTAACATCAGGGTTTCCAGATAGTTACTCCATCTCCAACTCCACTCCTACGCTGATGATTCTACCCTGCATTTTTCAACGTCGTTTATTAGACGTCCAACTCAACAGGAACTAAGTGATTCACGGAGATATGCCACCGAGCGCCTAACTTCTGATCTTTCTATAATTTCTGATTGGGGCAAAGCAAACCTTTTGTTCAATGCCTCAAAAACCCAATTTCTTCACCTATCTACTCGACAAAACCTACCAGATAACTATCCTCTCTTCTTCAATGACACTCAACTTAGTCCTTCTTCTACAATGAACATTCTAGGACTATCCTTTACTAAAAATCTGAACTGGAAATCTCACATCTTATCTCTTGCTAAAACAGCTTCTAAGAAGTTAGGTGTCCTGTGGCGACTGCATCCTTTTTTTTCTCCCTCCCAATTGCTTGCTCTCTACAGGGGCCTTATCCACCCATGTATGGAGTATGTCTCACATGTTTGGGAAGGATCCACTCATACAGCTCTCCTAAACAGGGTTGAGTCAAAAGCTTTTCGTCTCATCAACTCCCCTCCTCTGACTGACTGTCTTCAATCTTTAAATCACCGACGCAATGTTGCTTCTCTTACTCTCTTCTATCGTTATTTTCATGCTCACTGCTCTTCTGAACTTGCTAACTGCATGCCTTCCCCCCTCCCGCGGCCTTGCTGCACAAGACTTTCTACTCATTCTCATCCCTATTCATCTTCCTAATGCAAGAGTTAATCAGTATCTTTACTCTTTCATCCCTTTCACTGGTAAACTCTGGAACTCTCTTCCTGTTTCTATTTTTCCACTTTCCTATGACTTAAATCTTTTCAAAAGAAGAGTAACAAGACACCTCCCGAACTAAATTGGCCTACCCCTCTGTTTTTATTTTATTCTCTTACTGTCTTCTTTATAGGGACTGGCAACTAAGCGGGCTTTGTGTTACCCATTTTTTTGGTGCCCTTGGCCAGTCCTTTGTGATGTAAAAAAAAATAAAAAAAAAAAAAAAATTGGACTGGTTTATGGCCAAATTAAATGATAAAAAAAGTATTTACATTTTTGTAGTACGAGTATTTAAATACAATGTATTTAAATACTCATAAAAGTATTTAAATACTGTATTTAAATACATGAAAACCAATGTATTGTGACGGAGGGGGGAGGGGGGGGGGCAATCCCCCTTCCACTCTTTGAACTTCATCACACCACCACTAACGGCTCGGGGTAATGGAAGGCGGCGGGAAGGACTGAAGGAAGACACTGAACTGCTGTGCACGGCTTTTATTTCCCCCACACAGTAGAGTACACTTACTCTACTGTACAATTCACCAACACAATGTACACCACGCAAACGTCTCACAGGGCGCCGCCCTTTGCGCCACTGAGTCACTGTCTCTCAAACGTGCACGGCCTCCACACAATAGAGTCACTGTCTCGTACACGTGCACGACTTCCATACAACTGAGTCACTGTCTCTCACAAGGGTGCCGCCCTTGCCCGGCACACTTGTGTATCACCACGCGCTACACATTCGCCGCCCCCAACACAACACAAGTCAGTCTCTCACGTAGGGGCGCCGCCCTTGGAGCCGTGACCCCACCCCACAGTTGCCGCCACTGAGCCTGAAGGCCACGCCGTGCCCAACACAGGGCCACTCTCGTCCCCCTTCCAAACAGAAGAGGGAGACGCGCCTTTTTCAGGGCGGGTAATGTGATAATGTGAGGCACAGCTGTCACGGTAATCCTTCAGGGCGGGTAATCCTCCTGTCCACCCGCCTTAGCTGTTTTTCTGCTACTATACTCCCCCTTCGTCAGGCCATCACCACGTCGGTTCCCCCCCATTCTCTAGGCCAATGGGAGGAAAGGACGTGGCGACCCGAACCGTGGGCCGAACCCCCCACCAGCAAGACCCCAGAGGTAGAGACGAAGGACCCTTGCCTTGTTCGCCAGTAGCAGCGAACAAGGCCCTTCGTAACAGTATTTATATATACAATTATAAATTCACAAATGTATTTAAATACGTATTTAAATACAAATGTATTTAAATACTGCCCAGCTCTGACATGCACACACACACTTCTGTTACTGTTCCTTTTGCCACTCTTCTGCTACTCTCTCTACTCCATTTACCTGGTTCCTTCCCAATCCTGTTAACCCCTTGAGGCCCAGAACATAATTTCCATTGTAATTTGGGCATCATTAGACGATTTTTAGTGAATATAAGCAATATTTTATAGCTATGACCTGTTTAGTATCCTTGTCCACTAACTAATTTGGTATATTCAGTGACTTTTCGTTATTTTATGGCTCGACAACAGACAATTTTTTTATAGCAAAGGAAAGATCTGGGCGTAAAGGGGTTAAACTTCTTGCTTCACCCTTCTGGTAGGTACTCTGTGTGTCCATAACTCCCCGGCACTCATAAGAACACAAGAAAATAAGGAAGCTACAAGAGGCAGTGAGACCTACACGTGGTAGTTCCTGTAATAGTAGTTCTTTATCTATCATACATCATTCCAGTAGTAATAGGAAAGATTTGAGTATTGGAGGAATGCCTTTCTTCACATTATAAATATTGTTTTGTTGGTAAGTAATGATAGCCAATTGTTTCTCTCATGAGCGCTCCATACATAAGAACATAGTAAAATAAGGAAGCTACAAGAGGCCGTGAGACCTACACGTGGTAGTTCCTATTACATAACACTACCTATGCACTAGTACATCCACCTTTCATCCCCATCCATGAATTTATCTATGAATGATGAATGATGATATCTACATCCATGAATTACAATCAGAGGAAAGACTCACTTGGTCTTCTTCTCCGAGAGGGTGACAACAGTGGTGAGGTGGTCGAACAGCTCTCCGTGCTCACACAGCTCAAACACCAAGAAGAAGAAGGTGGAGGACTCGAACACATCATGAAGCTCAACTGGGAAGAGAGTATTGTTTTTTCGAATGCAAACAAAGTGGTGACGTGCTAGAATTGTCACAGTGAGAAACAGAGGGGAAGAAGGTGGAGTGTATGAAGGATGAAGATATTAGCTCCACTGTAAAAGAGGAGGTGGACTGGTGATGTTTGAAAAGGGATGAAGGAATTATAGCTCCACGTAAAAGAGAAGAGGAGTGTTTGAGTGTATGAAGGATGAAGGATATTAGCTCCACTGTAAAAGAGGAGGAGGACTGTGTGAGTGTTTGAAGGATGAAGGATATTAGCTCCACTGTAAAAGAGAAGAGGAGTGTTTGAGTGTATGAAGGATGAAGGATATTAGCTCCACTGTAAAAGAGGAGGAGGACTGTGTGAGTGTTTGAAGGATGAAGGATATTAGCTCCACTGTAAAAGAGGAGGAGGACTGTGTGAGTGTTTGAAGGATGAAGGATATTAGCTCCACTGTAAAAGAGGAGGAGACTGTGTGAGTGTTTGAAGGATGAAGGATATTAGCTCCACTGTAAAAGAGGAAGGAGGATGTTTGAGTGTTTGAAGGATGAAGGATATTAGCTCCACTGTAAAAGAGGAGGAGGACTGTGTGAGTGTATGAAGGATGAAGGATATTAGCTCCACTGTAAAAGAGAGGAGGACTGTGTTGAGTGTTTGAAGGATGAAGGATATTAGCTCCACTGTAAAAGAGAAGAGGATGTTTGAGTGTTGAAGGATGAAGGATGAAGGATATTAGCTCCACTGTAAAAGAGGAGGAGGATGTGTGAGTGTTTTGAAGGATGAAGGATATTAGCTCCACTGTAAAAGAGAAGAGGAGTGTTTGAGTGTTTGAAGGATGAAGGATATTAGCTCCACTGTAAAAGAGGAGGAGGACTGTGTGAGTGTTGAAGGATGAAGGATATTAGCTCCACTGTAAAAGAGGAGAGGAGTGTGTGAGTGTTTGAAGGATGAAGGATATTAGCTCCACTGTAAAAGAGGAGGAGGATGTTTGAGTGTTTGAAGGATGAAGGATATTAGTTCCACTGTAAAAGAGGAGGAGGATGTGTGAGTGTTTGAAGGATGAAGGATATTAGCTCCACTGTAAAAGAGGAGGACGATGTGTGAGTGTTTGAAGGATGAAGGATATTAGCTCCACTGTAAAAGAGGAGGACGACTGTGTGAGTGTTTGAAGGATGAAGGATATTAGCTCCACTGTAAAAGAGGAGGACGACTGTGTGAGTGTTTGAAGGATGAAGGATATTAGCTCCACTGTAAAAGAGGAGGAGGACTGTGTGAGTGTATGAAGGATGAAGGATATTAGCTCCACTGTAAAAGAGGAGGAGGACTGTGTGAGTGTTTGAAGGATGAAGGATATTAGCTCCACTGTAAAAGAGGAGGACGACTGTGTGAGTGTTTGAAGGATGAAGGATATTAGCTCCACTGTAAAAGAGGAGGAGGACTGTGTGAGTGTTTGAAGGATGAAGGATATTAGCTCCACTGTAAAAGAGGAGGAGTGTGTGAGTGTATGAAGGATGAAGGATATTAGCTCCACTGTAAAAGAGAAGAGGAGTGTTTGAGTGTTTGAAGGATGAAGGATATTAGCTCCACTGTAAAAGAGGAGGAGGAGTGTGTGAGTGTATGAAGGATGAAGGATATTAGCTCCACTGTAAAAGAGAAGAGGAGTGTTTGAGTGTTTGAAGGATGAAGGATATTAGCTCCACTGTAAAGAGAAGAGGAGTGTTTGAGTGTTTGAAGGATGAAGGATGAAGGATATTAGCTCCACTGTAAAAGAGAAGAGGAGTGTTTGAGTGTTTGAAGGATATTAGCTCCACTGTAAAAGAGGAGGAGGACTGTGTGAGTGTTTGAAGGATGAAGGATATTAGCTCCACTGTAAAAGAGGAGGAGGAGTGTTTGAGTGTATGAAGGATGAAGGATATTAGCTCCACTGTAAAAGAGGAGGAGGACTGTTTGAGTGTATGAAGGATGAAGGATATTAGCTCCACTGTAAAAGAGAAGAGGAGTGTTTGAGTGTTTGAAGGATGAAGGATATTAGCTCCACTGTAAAAGAGGAGGAGGACTGTGTGAGTGTTTGAAGGATGAAGGATATTAGCTCCACTGTAAAAGAGAAGAGGAGTGTTTGAGTGTTTGAAGGATGAAGGATATTAGCTCCACTGTAAAAGAGGAGGAGGACTGTGTGAGTGTTTGAAGGATGAAGGATATTAGCTCCACTGTAAAAGAGGAGGAGGAGTGTTTGAGTGTATGAAGGATGAAGGATATTAGCTCCACTGTAAAAGAGGAGGAGGACTGTTTGAGTGTATGAAGGATGAAGGATATTAGCTCCACTGTAAAAGAGAAGAGGAGTGTTTGAGTGTTTGAAGGATGAAGGATATTAGCTCCACTGTAAAAGAGGAGGAGGACTGTGTGAGTGTTTGAAGGATGAAGGATATTAGCTCCACTGTAAAAGAGGAGGACGACTGTGTGAGTGTTTGAAGGATGAAGGATATTAGCTCCACTGTAAAAGAGGGGGAGGACTGTGTGAGTGTTTGAAGGATGAAGGATATTAGCTCCACTGTAAAAGAGGAGGAGGACTGTGTGAGTGTTTGAAGGATGAAGGATATTAGCTCCACTGTAAAAGAGGAGGAGGACTGTGTGAGTGTTTGAAGGATGAAGGATATTAGCTCCACTGTAAAAGAGGAGGAGTGTTTGAGTGTATGAAGGATGAAGGAGTATTAGCTCCACTGTAAAAGAGGAGGAGGACTGTGTGAGTGTTATAAGGATGAAGGATATTAGCTCCACTGTAAAAGAGAAGAGGAGTGTTTGAGTGTTTGAAGGATGAAGGATATTAGCTCCACTGTAAAAGAGGAGGAGGACTGTGTGAGTGTTTGAAGGATGAAGGATATTAGCTCCACTGTAAAAGAGGAGGAGGACTGTTTGAGTGTATGAAGGATGAAGGATATTAGCTCCACTGTAAAAGAGGGGGAGGACTGTGTGAGTGTTTGAAGGATGAAGGATATTAGCTCCACTGTAAAAGAGGAGGAGGACTGT
>JACEEZ010009558.1:2500-35000 GCA_016584305.1 Chionoecetes opilio | reverse complement strand
CTATGAAGCGAGAGTACAGGAAGTTTCGACGGAATGCACTTTCGACAGTAGAAAATGGAAGTTTTGACGGTACCGTCGAACTCCGTCGAAACTTCCAATAGGTCTATCATAGAGTAAAACCTAAAGGTATTTTGCCATTGAGAGGATTAATATAAAATACAAAGTTACTAGATCATTGCCCACAAAAATTAAACTGAAAAACATATGTAGTGCCCCCCTTTGTAGCTTTATTGCTTTGACGTTGTTAATTCAAGAGGGCTCCACAATTCTGGCTTATATGCTGCCACCACCCACAATAAGTGGGAAAAAAAAGGTTTATAAGATTAAGAGAATAAGTTAGAACTAATGGGTGTAAAAGATAACTTGTTATCTTTTCCTTGGTATATTCTGTTTACTGATAAACCAGTAATTACTTCCCCACTCCTTCCTTACTTAATCATTAACATACAGGGTGTAACACAAGTTTCTGCAAATATTAATACAGGTGAAAGAACATGTAATTCTAAGCACAAAATATTCTATAACCATATGCTTTTTGAAGCTTCCTTTAGACGTGAGATGAAGTTAGAAAAATTAGCGTGACCAGTAATTTCACCATGGCAGGCAGTTGCCGCTCGGTGACATTTTGAATGATTTAATCATAATGTTTACTAGTAATGGAGCATTACATTATCTTATAACAACACAATTGGTATTAATGGACATGTTACAGGTTGAAGTTCCCAAACTCGGCAACCTCGGGACCAACGCCGAGCCGAGTAATGGAATTTTCCGACTTTTAGAACGTAGATATATTAAGGGGAAAAAAGCATGAAAATCACATGAAAAAAATTAAGGTAGTTAGATAATCCCTCCCTACCCCGAAACTAGGTCACTGAGTCCATTATAATGTGGTGAGGGTGACGAAATTATTCTAAAAAGAGGATTGTATACTTCAATATGTAGGAAAAAAGCTATATTTCACCGATAAGAAACCAAGCGGCCTAGTGTGGTGGCACCTAGCTGCCGACCCGGCAACTACGCGCCGGGTTTTGGGTGTTCTGTCGTGTTTTGGAAAATCCGGAACCATAGCCGAGTTTTGGGTGTTGCCGAGTCTTGGGATGCCGAGTTTGGGAACTTCAACCTGTATTACTAAATAAGCAGTACATGAGAACAGCAGGGCTGTAATAAACAATACTGTACAAGGCTACATGGCATCGTGTCAGGGAGGGGTAGGATGGAACACGTGACTCAGCTGATCGGCGTGAGGCCTCGCAGCCTAGTCCCTCCTTCCTCCCCCGCCCCGACGCACTGCCACTTAGCCTTGTACAGTATTGTTTATTACAGCCCTGCTGTTCTCATGTACTGCTTATTTAGTAATAACATGTCCATTAATACCAATTGTGTTGTTATAAGATAATGTAATGCTCCATTACTAGTAAACATTATGATTAAATCATACAAAATGTCACCGAGCGGCAACTGCCTGCCATGGTGAAATTACTGGCCGCGCTAATTTTTCTAACTTCATCTCACGTCTAAAGGAAGCTTCAAAAAGCATATGGTTATAGAATATTTCGTGCTTAGAATTACATGTTCTTTCACCTGTATTAATATTTGCAGAAACTCGCGTTACACCCTGTATTTCTCCACTTAATGCTATGCTTAAATGCTAATCACATCGACACAACGCTAGTATTAGGCCGTGGACCCGAACGTAATCACAAGTATCCTCTCTAAGTCTAAATCATTTCCCGTCACTGAAAGTTGTTGTGTCAAGCATCACATGTCCACACATTCCAGCTATCAGACTAATCCTTAGCTGTAATCCTGATGTTCACTCAAAAACGTTCACAGGTGTTCTTCCCCAGCTCATCCAGCTGTCTCCTCCACAGCTGTCTTTCCACAGCTACCTTGGGACCCTTTTCCAAGGGTGAGAACCACACCTCCCGTGTCCAACTCGACACGTTGACTCGTTGACTGGTACTAAACTAATATGGCGTCTCCCTTACTCTTCACCTCCGCCAGCCTACATGGCCAGCCAGCTATCGCCGGTATAAAACATATCACAGTATATTTTCATATACTGATTCAGAACTAAGGAGTGGAGGAAAATTACTCACTTTGTTACTCGATTTTTATATATTACTTTACCCCCTCCCATTCAACGAAAACTCTTCGCCAGTCATGGGTCAAAAGTATTTAACCCATTTTTCTGCATTACATGGCTTCTTCCCCCCAAAATAATGTCCTTGTTCCTCAATTCTTCATCACGCATCCTACCAGATATCTAACTAAGTATTTAAAAATAATAATAACACACACAACACCAAATCATGACTCTTTTACATTCACCTAGGGTTTTCTAACCACCCACCAACAGTATATGCTTAAACTGGACAGTACAATTCTTCCAATGAACTTTACAAAAACCCAATAATCGAATAGTAAGGCATTCTTAACTTTTTCACCTCCCCCCACCAAGAGCAGATTCAACCAGTTTGGGGAATATATAGCTAATGTAACTTCACTCCCTTGAAATGAGAACCTTCTCACTTCCTCTCTTATTTGTCAAGGCCGAAGCCCTATAGAGTCGCGACTGGACTCATCCCTCTAGTCTGTAATGGTTATTTTCTTTTACCCCACTAATCCTAGGCGTAGGTGCGTAGGGAGAAATCATGACCGGATTTACTCCATACCCTCAGTAACTTGGGATAAGGCTCACCTCCTTTGCGAGGCATACATACTCCTGCGTCTATCACCCATCGAGCGAAGCTCAGAGCCAAGCACATCCTCGGGTCTGACGACATCCTTTGCGGGTTTAGTGTTTAGTGCAATCTATGTATAGTAATCACTTCTGTCATTATAATAATCACGTATCTCTTCACTGGCCTCCTCTCTCTAGGATCAAGTTGGTTGTTCAAGTTATTCCTCCATTACTACCCCTTCTGCTTTTTGGGTGGCCATTACTGCCACGACAACCCGCAAAAGTTGCTTACTTGTCGGGGCGTCTTGTCCTACATTAGTGTTATCTTTACGTTAAATTCCTTGTTACTTTATACCAGTTGTTACCCTAACCTAATACTAACCTTTCTGTAAGGTTTCACTCAAAAACATTCACAGGTGTTCTTCCCCAGCTCATCCAGCTGTCTCCTCCACAGCTGTCTTTCCACAGCTACCTTGGGACCCTTTTCCAAGGGTGAGAACCACACCTCCCGTGTCCAACTCGACACGTTGACTCGTTGACTGGTACTAAACTAATATGGCGTCTCCCTTACTCTTCACCTCCGCCAGCCTACATGGCCAGCCAGCTATCGCCGGTATAAAATATATCATAGTATATTTTCATATACTGATTCAGAACTGAGGAGTGGAGGAAAATTACTCACTTTGTTACTCGGTTTTTATATATTACTTTACCCCCTCCCATTCAACGTAAACTCTTCGCCAGTCATGGGTCAAAAATATTTAACCCATTTTTCCACGTTACACATATATAGCAATGAGTGTCCTCCCGCCGTCGTCGTGGCCCGAAAAAAAAACGAGTAGCGAAATTTGAAACCGTATATACTTGCAGATACAAAGCATAAATCAATGCTGGAACAGGGTAGATTATACAGTCATGATATAAACTACTGTGTATCATCTTCAGTGGCACATGAAAATCAGTAGTGATGCTATAATTCGTAATATATGGCAGGTAGCAACTAAAGTGTTATCTACGGTACGTAGTCTACTACTAGTAGTATCTTCCCCATTCTACCATAGTTTATATGGTACAATATTAATAATACTTCCATACTCTCTTAGCCCCCCTTCCCCCCCCTTGTTTTTAGCACTACGCCTCGCCCCCTTATGAAAAACAGGGTGATTTAGACCAAGAAGTCATTAGTGAGGACACAAACACATCAAAATCTATTAGAATATAAAAAAAAGGCTTGTTTTTATAATAGCGGAAAGTTTTGAACCCAGAAATACCCCATATTTACCCATTTAGCGTGCATATATTGCCTCTGCTTGAGTGTTATATCATGCAATACAGCCCCACACCCTTTCTTACCCATTACATAGCCTTGAATATTACAAGGGAACCCGTAAATTGAGGTTAAAAGCAGAAGAAAATAAGATCACTGAGGCCAGAAATACCCTTTTTACCCATTTAGCGTACATATATTGCCTTTGCTTGGGTATTATATCATGCAATACAACCCCACACCCTTACTTACCCCTTACATAGCCTTGAATATTGCACGGGAACCCGTAAATTGAAGTAAAAAGCATAAGAAAATAAGAGAAATAAGATAATTGAAGCTAGAAATACCCAGTTTTTACCCATTTATCGTATATATATTGTCTTTGTCAATGGGCAATATCATGCAAAACAACCCCACGCCCTTTCTTACCCCTTAAATAGCCTTGAATATTGCACGGGAAGCCGTAAATTGAGGTATATATATATAAATAAGGATAAATAGCCAATATGGCCGCTGTGACGTCATCATGAACTTGATCAGAGCTTCTCTTGATCTTGACATCCAACTCGAGGCTACTTTATCCTTCATTAAACGAAAACCTCAACTAATGAATATATCAACTCGGATAAAGTAAAATAATGATAAATAGGACACAATAAGCCTAAAAAACAATGAAATAACGAAGAATTCATGAAATATTGGGTTTCAAAAGATAGACGAAAAAAACTCAAATTTACCATAACAAAAATAGACTTTTTAACAAAGCCCTAATAAATCGTGAAAAAATATGAGCAAATAGTATATGATGTGTGTATCTTATAAACAGAAACAGATCCTAGTTTAGTGTTGAAACCAAGGAGCTACACATCTTTTGTTTTTTCGATAATTTGACCCTTTTAACCACTGAGTCAGATGTATTCCTTCATTAAACACGTGAAAAACACGTCACATAGGAACACTCAAACACACTGCGACTGTAGGCCCAGCTAATCACACACAAATAACCTCACCGCTCAAGTACAAGGAAGAACAAGGTTGATGATAAATTATAAACAAATACCCCTCAGACAAAAAAAAACTAAATACACCCACCAAGTGCGTCATAAATACATAAAACGATGCCGAAATATTGAAATATATTAAAACACACAAAAATCCCCCTATATTTAGTGTAAAAAAAAGAATTATAAAAATAATATCGCTAAATTTTACGGTTACAGGAGAACCTCGTTTATCCGGCACCCTCGGGGGGGAGCGCATGCCGGATAACTCATTTTGCCGTTGTTTTGAGAGTTACTCTTATGAAATCCCCCAAAATCCATTTTTTTTTTTTTTTTTTTTTTTTTTTTCCCCCATCACAAGGAACTGGCCAAGGGCACAACAAAAATGGGTAACACAAAGGCCGCTTAGTTGGCCAGTCCCTATAAGAAGACATTCAGAGAATAAAAAAAAAAAAGTGAGGTGAGCCAATTTAGTTCGGGAGGTGTCTTGTTACTCTTCTTTTGAAAAGATTTAAGTCATAGGAAAGTGGAAAAATAGAAACAGGAAGAGAGTTCCAGAGTTTACCAGTGAAAGGGATGAAAGGGTTGCCAACCCTGCTTACCCCGCCAAATTTGAACAAAATTTCTGCCGATTTTCTCAGTTTCAGAGTTCCAGAGTTTATCAGTGGGGGGGGGGAAAAAAAAAAAAAAAAAAAATGCCTGGGTCGATTAGTGCCGTTGTTTTAAATGCCGGTTAAACGAGGTTCTCCTGTACTAACAGATTGAGTCATATTTATTTTACGAAGGCCTTAAACTCGGTGACTTTTTATGGAAAATCATAAAAAGAACTGGGGTTTTCAATAAGGCCTATGCAATCCTATATCGGTGCACGAATAAAAAAGTTATTATTCATTTTAAAATGCGTAATTGGCACCTCGTAACTGGCGGCGAGGCCAGCATTCTTCAGAGCCAATCAGAGGCCTGGCATCTCTACCTACATCTCTCAGCCAATCAACGTTCAGGAACCAACTAGGCCGCCAAGTTTGTTGTTTACCCAAGATATATATACTTATTTAATGGGAAATAAGGTGAGATTTACCCTTAAATACCTTATTTATGGCATATTAGTGACAATAGGAGTATTGTTAGTGATATGCAGGGAGGTCCCGAAGATACGAGCAGTTAGGTTCCACCTGGCATACTCGTAAAGCGAAATCTCGTATAACGAAACACATAACTAATGGTAAAATATAGGTTCGGTTCCAGGACCCCATCAATTTATATTAAAAAAAAAAAAAAAAAAAAAAAAAAAAAAAACATGTTTTCAAGCTAAAATAAATATACCCAAGCACAACAAACACACAGCGTATATATTACCCACACTGTACTACCTTTCTGTAGAAAAAGTATTCTGAAAGAGAAAATAGCACACAAATAACATAACTGCACATTAATTAAACAAAAAACCATTTTATAAACAAGCAAAAAAGACGTTGTAATGTAGGAGGGCCACGTGATACAAGAGAAGGTAGTGTAGCGGTCCCAAGGTTGGGCCGCACACCTGCTAATTACCCCTAAAGGTCAGGCCGGGCCAATGCTTAATTACCTTAAAGGCCCGCCTTGCTAGGGGTGACCTGACTGCGGTCCCGGGGTTTTTGGGGCCGCACACCTGCAATTACCCCTAATGTCAGGCTGCACCTTTATGCTTAATTACCCAAGCCACAGTGAAGTCGCCAGGCGCCAAATATTACGAATTATAGCATCACTACTGATTTTTATGTGCCACTGAGATGTTACACAGTAGTTTTATATCATGACTGTATAATCTACCCTGTTTCAGCGTTGTTTTATGCTTTGTATCTGCAAATATAACTGTTGCGCATTTTGCTTCTCACGTTTTTCTTCGCGCGACGACAGACAGCAGCTGATCACCTTCCGGGCGACTAGAGTCCCTTTAAATATTTTAGAGTAGCGACAACTCGATTTGTGGGCGCCATCTTGGTGCCAAGACCTCTTCGTTCACCCAAGACCCGGGAAGTTCTCAAGGCATGACCCGCAGTATATCATGTTATACATGTATAAAGGATAGACTGTTATCTTCGGAAATGCTTGTTCTATAAGATTATCCCCATAAAACATAGTAAAACACATTAAATAAAGGTCATTCTGAAACTCTGAAGAAATATGATGAACTTAACATTCACTTAAAACTCGTCGTCATGTATAACTTTGTGGGACAGCTTATAAGATGGCAGATGTCAAAAAGAAGCAGAATTAAATTAGCTTTCCATTGATAGATTTCTTTTTCTGATACATACAGTAAAACCATGCAATAAAGTAGCGTTAATACATAAATTACCGTGGCGGCCCCGCTCTCTCTCTCTCTCCTCTTCTCTCGCTCTTTCTTTCTCTCTCTCTCTCTTCTTTTCTCTCTCTCCGTGAAAGAGAGAGAGGGGAGAGAGGGGAGAGAGAGAGAGAGAGAGACGAGAGAGAGGGGAGAGAGGAGGGGGAGAGAGAGAGAGAGAGAGAGAGAGAGAGAGATATGAGTGAGAGAGAGAAGAGAGAGAGAGAGAAGAGGAGAGAGAGGGGAGAGAGAGAGAGAGAGATGAGAGAAGAGAGAGAGAGAAGAGGAAGAAAAGAGGAGAGAGGAGAGAGAGTAACCAAAAAACTTTTCTACTTATATATATATATATATATATAATATATATAAAATATATATAATATATTACCGTATTTCCCGGGCGCAAAAGACGCACCTCCGCATAAGACGCACCCCTATTTTGCAGAGGTTTTGTGAAGAAAAAAATATTGGTGTTTCTGAGGGAATTTTTTTTTTTTTCGTAAAATTATCAAGTTATTAAAAAAAAAAAGGATTTGTAAGGGAAAGCAAATGATTATGAGCATGTACCTAAATACAATATTCACAGTGTAGTGAATGTGAATGAAAAATTATACTCATTAAAATGTAAAGAGAATGACAGTGTACCCAAAATCGGTCATAAATCATAATATATTGTAGGATGCCCCCACGAATTGATATTCTAATATTTGCTACCTATGAGGCTATGACATATAGCTTAGATTTAATGTTGTAGGTATGCCTTTGTTGCTTTTCTGCTATGTGTTTAGACAGGAAAATTTGCAGTATAGATATTGGTATTATTTTGGTAGTAGGCTTTCAAAAGTCCTAGGACTCTTACCGACACCATCGTTTAGCTTTCTTCATTCTGAGTATTTTGAACCCCATTTCCCATGGCGCAATTGAATAATAATGGAATTACACGTAGTACCGAAACTTCTACCGTTACTTCAGCCAGAAAGTTAAGTTAGGTTAAATCAGATTAGGTTAGGTTAGAGGTGAGGTTTGGTTTAGTAACAGATGATATAGAGAAATAACGAAAATTACCAATAATATGGCAGTGTGAAGCGTAGCAATGTTTGCGGGGCGGACCTGGAGGGGCAGGTTGCCCCCCTCCCCACACACATGTAAACAAACATTGATGTCTGACAAAAACGAGAGCCAGATTAATTCAAAACACATCAAAACTATTCAGGAGGACTTAAGTTTCGGCCTCGAAATCGGTGGTTGCCCAATAACAAAAATTCACGAAGATATTTAGATAACACTGTAAGGTAACCATCTCTACCTTGTTGTTATTGTTGTAATTGTTGAAGGGCACCGTTGTCGGGATCGACGATTTTTTGCACTGGTTTACCCCTATGAATCTATCAAAAGTTGCGGGGGTTGATTAGTCTTCTTCAGGAAGGTACAGGTGAAGGCTGATTCACACTCTGAAATCACGGCAGCGTTCCGTCAGCCGTGCCTTGTATTCACACTATTCATCACGGTTCCGTCATTTTCGGCAGTTCCTGCTCACCCTCTAAGCAGACATGGTGCCTCAGAGGCTATGCTTGAAGGAATTTGCATTAATAGCACTTCTGTCGGATGAAGAAGAGGAGTTGAACTCTAAAAGACATTGTTTTGGGTAACAAAGCCTTGAGAAAAAAGACAATTATCAGCACGGCACAGTCTCATTACGTTAAAATTTCTTCCCCAAAACAGTTACGTGACAGGACAGTGATGTATTGGAGCCGTGATGGCGGCGCACCGTTTAGTGTAACACGTCTATTTGTTTGAATGTAAGAAATTCTAACGGATGTGACGAGACGGTGCCCTGTCACCAATTTCATTTCAATCATTTCAATTATGGTGTGATTCGGTCTTGAGGGGAACGGTGTGGCGCCGTGAGGGGTCTTGGTCTTGGTGTACCGTGTGGAAGACTTTCGTCCCGTCTACATGTACCGTTGCAGCCTTTTTACTAGCACTCTTTCATACAGTTTCCTTATCCGTAGAGGTACAGGGTGAGGATGAGGGGTCGAGGTGGTTAAAAAAGGCCTATGCTGTCTCCTATCCCACCTTGCTTACCACTGTAGCGGCGCTAAACACACACACCCACAAAACACACCTTTCATCGGCTTAGCCCCCCCCTGTCTGGGACCAGGATTAGAGGCCCGAGGGTGACCTGACGCTGACCTGACTTATCCTTGCCGACACAACTGCAAAACGGTTTATGGAACTGTCGCCGATAGGAACTGTCGCCGAAGCAGCAAACGAGAGCTGTCGCCGACGGTGGAACGCTCGCCGACGCGGAAATTTTCGGCGACAGTTCCATTTGGAATAGATGAAAAGGAGAGTAAAAGGGGTTTATGGAACTGTCTTCTATGAAGAGTCTGTCCCCAAAACAGACGAAGCCCATGCTCGGGGAAGTCTAGTGCTTCAAATGGGGCATTTCTACAGCTTGACGCGCATCAGTAGCCGTCGAGCTCTCCTGCGGTTTATGGAACTGTCGCCGATAGGAACTGTCGCCGAAGCAGCAAACGAGAACTCGCCAACGGTGGAATGCTCGCCAACGCGGAAATTCTCGGCGACAGTTCCATTTGGAATAGATGAAAAGGAAGAGTAAAGGGTTTATGGAACTGTAGAATTGTCACCGACGATTGGAACTCCCGCCGACGTGAAATATTGGAACAGTCGCCGATATCGGCGACAGTTCCTATCGGCGACAGTTCCAGGTACCCTGCAAAACCAGCCAGGTAATTCAAGCAGCCAAAGGACACACAGAGACACACACGCCGCGCACCTCTTGTCACCACGTTGTACAATGACTCGCTGTCAAATAAACTACAAAGCCACGACACCCTTTCTCCATCCTTGTGTGTATAGACTATAGACAGACTCCCCAAGATACTACACCTCCCTCTCACCGCTCACACTCCTTCAAATAAAACTTTAACACGCTCTTTGTTTCACTATTCCATTTATCAACAATACTCATTCCAGCGAAAATTCCAACACTATTTTTTGCCTCCCTTCTATCATCTCATTTCAATTGTTGTGTCAACTTGTGTGGCCCGAGTCGAATGTGGGTTAAGGCGACATCTAATATGCGGGATGTTTGTCTTTTCCATGGGTGCGGGGAGGAATCTGGGGGGAGATGATGAGAAGTGCCATAGAGGTAAGGCGAAAAGAGCGCCTTACCCGTCTTCAGGCGCTTTTGTAACGGCCCGGCTAAGGCACCGACTAAAGCCCATGTACAGTCGAAAGTTCAGGCGCTTTTGCACTGCCTTACACCTCCAAAGCCTATGGCGTGGGCGTGGTCCGAGAATCCTACTAGCCCAATCACGTTGCCCATCTGAGCGCTGCTTAGGCAGCTTCGACCAATCACAAGGCTGAACCCCGTCTCTGCTGAGCAAGGAAGTTGTCCCTCCCCCCCTAACCAAGCACTATGGCAAAAGGGTTTCACCGCTCTCCCCGCCAAAAGCTGTTTCATCACAAGTTTGACGTTCAACGCAGGTTTTGACCACTTATATATTTTTGCATTGGGACGTGCCATACACCATGATAATCGTTAAGGTGTGCCGATTCCGGGACAGTGAGTGAAAATGTAATGCAAATAACATTCCAGGAATAAGGAGAAGATGAATAAAAAAAGGTGAAAAAAAAGTGTACACGATTTCATTTTGCTCTCATTATCTTATTATAGGTATAGTTTACTTCAATTTTTATACATTCATGATAGCACTAATGTCCCCGTGAAGATGATGGTATTTCGCTGTCCTAAAAATCATCTGGTAGTATGATAATACCGATAATAGTACAACATTTTAGTGCGGGCGGAGCACCTGCCGCCCGCCCCTAACCAACAACAAAAACAAAATTTCTTATCACTAGCATATAACACCCTATAATGCCGCATTAGTCTTGCACGATCAATTCATACACACCTTGAACACATAATACGTAAACACCAATTGTTACGTTGTAGGAACTGAAACAAAGGCTGTATTTGCTTTATAAATAGAAGATGATTGTCTGTCAAAGGCCCACAGCAGCTCACTAAAAGCGCATTTTTGTGACGTTCCCCCGCCCTGGTTCAGTCCAGTCCGGAAACCGGGTCAGGGATGGACTGATGGTCGCGAAAAAATACATCGAGACTGGCCCCGTCCCATCGTCGTTCCTATTGGCTCGGGGATCGAGTGGCGTTACTGAACTGAAAATGTGGAGGCGGCAGGCGTCCATCTTGTCCAATATCCTTTTTGGGCGTCCGCCTTTTAAACTGTGCTGAAGACTTTACAACTACCACGCCTGTGATACTTTAGTCTTACGGTCGGCCATCATGGTGTTTCAGTCTTATCAGCAGCACGAGAAGCTCCTGGTCGCCTTCCCCGCTGACGTAGTGCGCATGCGCCAGTTCTCCCACATGGTCCAAAGGGGTGGTCCTGGTATGTTGGGTCGGACCCGGGCTGGACCCGGGCTGAACCGTTCTAGCCCGCCCGCAAAAACAGTGGACCGCCCGGGACTAGCCCAGTCCAGACCGGGCCAAGCGTTTGCGAAAATACGCTATAATAGCGCATTTTCGTGACGTTCACCGCCCTGGTGCAGTCCAGTCCGGGCCGGGTCAGGGTGGACTGATGGTCGCGAAAATACATCGAGACTGGCCCCGTCCCATTCGTCGTTCCTATTGGCTGGAGGATCGAATGGGCGGTACTGAACTAAACTGTGGAGGCGGCAGGCGTCCATCTTGTCAAACCCTTTTTTTTGTCGCCCCTTTTAACCTGTGCTGAAGACTTTACAACTACCACGCCTGTGATATATATCTTAGGGTGACCATCAGGGTGTTTCATGTTTATCAGCGCACGGAATTCCTGGTCGCCTTCCCCGTGCTGAGTGCGCATGCGCCGTTCTCCCCCCTGGCCCAACCTGGTCCTGGTCGCGGGCTCCCGGGCCCCGTCCGTTCCCCCGGCTAAACGGCCCCCAAAAAAAAAAAAAAACACTGGCCGTCCGGGACTAGCCCAGTCCAACCGGGCCAGAGGGGCCCGCAAAAATGCCTATAAGTCGGGGCTGACCACCCTTATTTTTCACGCCTTTAGGGGTGCCACTAAGGCCAATCTCGACTGGCATTGCGGTGGGAGGGCGTTTTCCCTTACCCCAGGCGCCCTAGTGGATAGGGCCCCTACCACTCTAGATCGGCCCCCGACGGGAATGACCGATTTTGGGGTTTCGCGGGGGCGCGAACGTTTTATCAGCGTTTTTACAATGGGGAAACAGCAGAGGGGGGGGGATGTTTTACATCTGACACGGCCCTCTTTGGGGCAACAATCGTACTTGTTGCCGCAGTCATTTTTTTTTTTTTAAAAAATCCAGCCTTTTCTTTGTATTAGCATTACTGTTGATAACACCCAGGGAAAAACCGCAGTCGCCGCGCAAGGAGCTGTGGGGGGTAACACCCAAACCCCCCTGGCAGGGGGCCATGCATCCCCCCCCCGGTTCCTCTTCCCACCTCCTTCCCGCCGCCGGGGGATAAGGCTACCCCCTCCCATTTTCCCCCGACTTACACCTATGGGCCCATCAGGGGAAGGGCCCTGTCACCTGTAAAAAAGGTGCAATCTACAACAACAACAAACCAAAAACGTTGATAAACAGCTACAAATTTGTGCTCAGTGCTACTGCTCAACACAATAACTCCCGACCCCTTTAGTAAAATACCACCGGCTGTTTGCATTTCTTTCGACCTCTCAGGCGCTAATGTGGCCGTTAGAGCAGGGTGAACTTTTCTTCCTTTTTAAGTGAAAAAAATGCGTCTTTTGCGCTGGGAAAAAAAAGTATATTTATATATATTTTAAAATAATTTTTATATATATATATTTTATATATATAATTTTAAAATTTTATTTATTATTTATTTATTTATTTATTTATTTATATACAGGAGACCTCGTTTATCCGGCACCCTCGGGGGGGGGAAGCCATGCCGGATAAATCTTTTGCCGTTTTTTGAGAGTTACTCTATGGAATCCCCCAAAATCCTTTTTTTTTTTTTTTTTTTTTTTTTTTTTTTTTTTTTTTTTCCCCCATCACAAGGAACTGGCCAGGGCACAACAAAAATGATTAACACAAAAGGCCGCTTAGTTGCCAGTCCCTATAAGAAGACAGTCAGAGAATAAAATTACAAAGTGAGGTGAGCCATTTAGTTCGGGAGGTGTCTTGTTACTCTTCTTTGAAAAGATGTAAGTCATAGGAAAGTGGAAAAACAGAAACAGGAAGAGAGTTCCAGAGTTTATCAGTGGAAAAAAAAAAAAAAAAAAAAAAAAAAAAAAAAAAAACTGGGTCAATTAGTGCCGTTGTTTTGAGGCTGCCGTTGTTTTAAATGCCGGGTTAAACGAGGTTCTCCTGTATATATATATTATATATATATATATATATATAAAATATATTATATATATATATATATATATATATATATATATATATATAATTATATATATATATATAATAATTATTTATTTATTTATTTATTTATATATATATATTATTTATTTATTCATATAATATATATATATATAATATATATATATATATATTATATATATAGGTACATATATATATATATATATATATATATATATATATATATATATATATATATATATATATATATATATATATATAAAGTAGAAAAGGTATTTTGGTAAATCACTCTCTCTCTCTCATATCTCTCTCACTCATATCCCTCTTTCACTCATATCTCTCTCTCTTTTACGGAGAGAGAGAGAGAGAGCGCGGGGCCGCCACGGTAATTTATGTAGTTAACGCTACTTTATGCATGGTTCTATTGTATGTATCAGAAAACAAAATCTATCAAATGGAAAGCTAATTTAATTCTGCTTCTATTGATATCTACCATCTTATAAGCTGTCCCACAAAGTTATACATGACGACGAGTTTTAAGTGAATGTTAAGTTCATCATATTTCTTCAGTCTCAGAATGACCTTTATTTAATGTGTTTTACTATGTTTTATGTGATAATCTTATAGAACAAGCATTTCCGAAGATAACAGTCTATCCTTTATACATGTATAACATGATATACTGCGGGGTCATGCCTTGAGAACTTCCCCGGGTCTTGGGTGAACGAAGAGGTCTTGGCACCAAGATGGCGCCCACAAATCGAGTTGTCGCTACTCTATATATATAAAGGTACTCTAGTCGCCCGGAAGGTGATCAGCTGCTGTCTGTCGTCGCGCGAAGAAAAACGTGAGAAGCAAAATGCGCAACAGTTATATTTGCAAATACAAAACATAAAACAATGCTGAAACAGGGTAGATTATACAGTCATGATATAAACTACTGTGTAACATCTTCAGTGGCACATAAAAATCAGTAGTGATGCTATAATTCGTAATATTTGGCGCCTGGCGACTTCACTGCAGGTGGCGACTTCACTGTTATCTACGGTAGTAAAGTATTTGCATATTAACAAAAATGGATCAAACTCAAAGCGTATACTCGATATGATCCAAAGGCTATATATGGTTTTATGTATTCCGGCCGCTCTAGTACGGAATTCAGTACACTGTCCCTTTCAGACCGGTCGATAACAGCATTTCGTCATCATTTTGTGCGTAAACAAATGGATCAATACAGGGATCAATATTTCTGATGATTTTGTAGTCATTTGATGAACAGTTTTGAAATAGTATAGTAATTTCAGTGGGGCAAATCCGGGGGGCGAAACGTCCGCGAGTGGGGCGAAACGTCCACGAATGGGGGCGAAACGTCCGCTAGTGTGGGGCGAAACGTCCACTAATGTGGGGCGAAACGTCTGCGATTAGGAGGGGGCGAAAACAAATGGATCAATACAGGGATCAATATTTCTGATGATTTTGTAGTCATTTGATGAACAGTTTTGAAATAGTATAGTAATTTCCGTGGGGCGAATCCGGGGGGCGAAACGTCCGCGAATGGGGGCGAAACGTCCGCTAGTGTGGGGCGAAACGTCCGCTAATGTGGGGCGAAACGTCCGCGAATGGGGGCGAAACGTCCGCTAGTGTGGGGCGAAACGTCCGCGATTAGGAGGGGGCGAAATGTCCATGGGGCGAAACGTCCGGTTACCGTCCCGCCTATATATACAGGGAGGTCCCGTTATACGAGCATTCGGTATACGATAATCCGATGATACGAGATGTGTAAATTAGGGTCTATTTTCAATATACGAGATCGAAAATCCAATGATAGGACATTCAAACTGGGGTGAGTAAAATTATCAAGTTCAAAATGCACGCCCTACCACTCCTAGGCTGGACAAAGGGGGATTTGGTTGACCCCAGTGAGGTCACCCCTAGCAAGCCGTGACCTGAGCACAGGTGGCGACTTCACGGTTATCTACGGTAGTAAAGTATTTGCATATTAACAAAAATGGATCAAACTCAAAGCGTATACTCGATATGATCCAAAGGCTATATATGGTTTTATGTATTCCGGGGGCTCTAGTACGCAATTCAGTACAGGGGGTCCCAAAGGGATACGAGCAGTTGGTTCCCCCGGGCTACTCTTTAAAAGCGAAATCTCGTATAACGAAAAAAATTAAATAAGGGTAAAAAAAGATTTGGTTCCGGGGCCCCCCATAATTTTAAAAAAAAAGACAAAAAAAAAAAAGAAGACATGTTTTTCAAGTAAAATAACTTAGCAAAAAAACAACAAACACACGCGTCTATTTTACCCACCGTACTCCCTTTTCTGTAAAAAAAGCATTTAAAAGAAAAAAATAGCAACAAAAAAACCCTTTAACGCACATTAAAAAAAACCCAAAAAACATGCATAAAAAGCAAAAAGACGTTGAATGGGGGGACCCCGGGCCGTGAAAACAAAAAAAGGTAGTGTGCGGCCCCCCAAGGGTTTGGGGGCCGCACACCTGCAAATTCCCCCTAAAGGTCGGGCCCTGCGCCATATGTTAATTTTACCCTTTCCCGGTAAAGGGGGGCCTTGCTGGGGGTAAACCGGGACTGGGGCCCAAAAGGGTTTGGGGGGCCGCACACCGCTAATTCCCCCTAAATGTCGGGGCCGCGCCATTTTCTTAATTACCCTTAAAGGTAAACGGTTTGGCTGGGGGGACCTCACCGGGTAAACCAAATCCCCCTTTTTCCACCCGGGGAGGGGTGGGGCCGCGCATTTTGACTTGAAAAAATTTTTAAACTCACCCCATTTTTGAATGTCTTCATTGGATTTTCGATTTTCGTATATTGAAAAAAACCCCTTTAATTTACACATCTCGAAATCTCGGATTCTCGTATCCCGGGAAAGCTCTTTAAAAACCCGGGATCTCCCGTACCCTGCCCCTTTTTTCAGCCCTTTCGAAAAACAGAAATTTCGTCTCATTTTGTGCGAAACCCAAAAAAATGGATCAATACGGGGGATCAATTTTCTGAGTTTTTTAGAAATTTGATAAAACTTTTGAAATAGTTTTAGAAATTTCCCAGGGGGAAAAACCCGGGGGGCGAAACCCCGCGAGTGGGGCGAAAAACGCCCACGAAGGGGGCGAAACGTCCGCTAGTGGGGGGCGAAACGCCCCCAAATTTGGGGGCAAAACGTCCGCTAGTGTGGGGCAAAACGTCCACTAATGTGGGGGGGAAACGTCCACGATTGGGGGGGGGCGAAAAAAAAAAGGGATCAATCAGGGATCAAATTTCTGATGATTTTGTAGTCATTTGATGAAAAAGTTTTAAAATGTAAATTTTTTTCCGGGGGGCGAACCCGGGGGGCGAAACGTCCGCGAGGGGGGGCCCCCGAAACGCCCGCTATTTTGGGGGGCAAAAAACGTCTGCTAATGGGGGGGGGAAACGTCCGCAAAATGGGGGCAAAACGCCCGGCTTGTGTGGGGCGAAACGTCCCGCGATTGGGCGGGGGCAAAAAGCCCGGCCCATTCGGGGGGGGGCGATAATCCATCGACCCCAAAATTTTACCCTTTCGCAAAATTTCTCCCGAAAAAATAGACATCATATTTTGTTTGCCGGAAAAAGGGAATAGTTGACGGGGTTTTCCTAAGTGTCCCCCCTGAAAAATACAGAGAGGGTCCCGGGGGTAAAACCTTAAATGGGGCTGATCCTGGGGTTGGGTTTCCCGCTGCCCGAGATTGTCTTTTTGGGCCCTGGGGCCCCGCGCCTTTCCCCTTTTGCCAGGGCGGTAGGGGGCTGACCCCGTTATAGTGGAGGGGGGGGAAAACTGCACGTTCGCTTTTTAACCCGAAAGTGCAGCTATCCCCTTTTGGCCCCTCCCCTAAAAAAACGCGAGAAATCCCCCAATTTGGGCGGCCGAAAAATTTTTTTAAAAAAGTGGGAAAATTTTTTGGGCCCGGGTTAAAATCTGGCAACTCTATTTTACCTGAAAAAGCCCCAGGGGTAACACATAAGCTCAGTGACCCAGGGGACCAGCAGGAATGTGAAGGTGCGACAGGTCTCGCCCCTATCGTGGGCAAGAGTTTGAGAGGAAACCCTTGCAGCCTTTTTTCCTGTAAACCGAGTTTGTCCTTTGGATTCCTAAACCTCAAGTTTCTTCATCTTGAAAGGACAATCTAAAATAACCAAAAAAATTTGCAAAAAAAAAAATATTTTTAGGGGTTGAAACAAATTAATGGCAAATTTACATTGAAGCACATTCAAGTTTTTTTGGGCGACTAAAAAAATTTTCTGGAAAAGTCCCGCGTACCCAGAAAATTTTGTCACATAGGTATCCGCATTTACGGGGTTAAATCGACAAAACACACTGGGGGGCCCAACACCTCAACTCTACCTCTCTCGCTTTTCCACATCACCCCACCTGTCACTAAAACACCCCGTACGGCCCCACAACAAAACCTGTCGCCTGTGTATAAAAGTAAAAAATGACTTGGGAAGGGTTTGACGAGCACTATGCTGGAAATTTTTTGGGCGGTGGGCATCGAAAAAGCATTCCCTCGAACCTTCCTTTTTACCTGAAGCGATACTAACGTCAAAGGTCCAAGAAGTTGGGGTATTATTTTACGACAGACCAAACTTCCCCACACAATGGGCGCATGGTTTTTTTTTACCTTATTGTATTCTTTAAAAGAAAAATTTTCTCTTTGGGGTTTCCCCTCGCAAAAACAAAAGTTTCGGAGAATTGAACATTTTTGGTGGGGGGAGGAATAAGCTCCTTGTTTACAAAATCCTCCCTTTCCTCTTATTGTACCCGCATCGCTTTTTTTTGGTTTTTTTATTAAAAATTTTTTATTTTTGGGCCCCGTTAGGAAAGGGTAAAAGGGTTTGGTAAAGTTTTAAAAAAAGGTTGGTTAGGGGGGTTTAGGTTAGGTTAGGTTAATTTTAAGGAGGGAAGGTAGCCACGGGTGCGCCTCCGAAACAAAAACGTGCAGGGCACAAGAAGAGGAAGGGGAGGTTTTTTTGTAACCAAGGAGACAAATTTCCCCCCCCACCTAAAATGTCCCAAAATCTCCGGAAAAAATTTATTTGCGGGCGGGAAAAGTCAAAAAGAAAATTTTCTCTTAGAATACAAAAAGGTAAACAAAAACCATTTTCCCAAAATTGTTTTGGGAAATTTGGTGCCATCGTAAAAATTTACCGAAGTTTGGGAAATAGAAGCAAAAAGGAGCATCTACTTTTTCTGCCTCAAAACCCGTTCATCTTAACCACTTTTATCACCCTTTATCTACAAACCTCAACCTTCCCCCCCCCAAAACCCGGGGGTTTACCTTCCCCCCCGAAACCTCACCTAATCACCTTCACACAGCCCTCCTCACCTTCACCACTGACCTCACGCAATCACCTTCCAAGGCTACTCACACCGCCACACTTTGCAGGACTTCATCAAAACATACTACATAAATGACCTAAAAAATTACTTAACTTATACCTAATCTAAATTTTTATCATCCTAGTTAATGAATATAGCATAAGATAAATTTAGGTATTTTTTACTGTCTTCTTATCATCAGTGGATTGTGAAAATGGTTAAATGAGGTGGTGGAGTCATGGAAAATGTTGGGGTCTTCTGGTTTGTTTACTTGTGTGGTATGCGAGCTGATCTTCTTCTTCTTGTGACCTTTTCTGCTTATTATCGCTTTGTTTGTCTCTGTCAAGCTCGAGGTCGAATTTGACACAAAAATGATGTGTGGGAGAACGCCGGACCAAAGGCTTCACTGACAGCATCTGCTGGGTGACTCCCAAATCAAGATCAAGATCAAGATCATGATAAGCCTCGAGGATAAGATAGAGTCACATATCAAGGATAATGTAATGGAAGTTCGGGAGAATATTGCTGAACTGAAAACCAAGGTACAAGATGAAATGAAAGAACACGTTAGTTCATCATATAAGGATGTTCTTTTGGCTGAGGCAGGAAAGTTTATGAAACATTAAGAATGACACAAGCAAACAGCAAGTGGGATGAAGTGATTCAGCAAAAAACTCAACAGATCCAGAGCAGACTAGATCGCAAGGACAATATAATTAGTTTTGACGTACAGGGGGAAATTCTGACGGGTATGAACTTACAAATCAGAAAGGAAAAAGAAAAGCATGACAGAATGGTGTTTATTGAAATATGTAATGAGTTTGGGCTGACCTTTTTATGATAGTGATCTAATCCACATCAATAGAATTGGAAAAATACAATGGACTGTGATGACAAAGGTGAGGCAATAAGAGCCAGGCCCCTACTTGTGAAAGTAACAGGGGACTGAAAGAAAGGATCATGAGAAATGGATTTAGGTTAAAGCAAGCAAAGAAAGTGGTTGTACAGACACGTTAGGGTGGCACATGACATGTCAAAGGGGGAGCATCACAATGACAAGACACTGAGGGAGGAAGAAAAAAGCTAAAAATGAAGCTGAAAAGAACACAGAAAATTTTTACGTAATCAGGGGAAATCCTTGGGAGCGACAAATACTAAGAGTGAAGAGGAGAGAGGTGAACCCGGAGCCAATACAGCACGAGGGAATGCGGCAGAAGGAGGGGCCGCACAGCCCAACAGGAACTAGCCGGAAATCAAAATCACTTGAGGAGACGAGGACAGACAAAAGACACCACCCATGCTGCTAGAGTAAATGTTTGGGTCAAAACGAAAAGGGAAAAAAAATTTTTATAGTGATTGTGGTATACATGACGTTGAGGGTGATAGAGCAGGGAGAGAGAATGAATGAAGTACAACATTATAAAGAAGTTTTTTAGAGCCCATGCCGGAGAGAGTGTGATGGTTATGGGTGATATGAATGCACATCTGGGTATGCTAGGAGAGCAAATAAATCAAAATGGAGAAAATGCTTGCTAAATTTATAGATGAGTTGGAGTTAGAAAACTGAATGAGACTGTGGCAGAGGGTCGAGTGACGTGGAATGCAAGAAACCAAGAGAGTGCAATTGATTATGTGTTGGTGAATGGAAAAATGCGAGAGAGTGTTGCTCGAATGGGGATAGATGAAGAGGGAAAAAATTGATATTGTATCTGATCATAATATGCTTGTAGGGGGACTGTATGATGTGGAATAAAAGTGAGCCAAAAGTAAGGACGGTGAAGAAAAAATGGGGGTTGAGAGAGCAAAATGGGAAGATTTTCAAGTGTGTCTGAGTGAGTTTGGGGGACAGAGAAAGAGTACAGGAGGTGAATGAGCTAAATGAGAAAACTAACGGAAATGTGAGGAGCGCTTGCACTTATAAAAATAGGGTTTATTAGAAAAAATGGAAGAAAGAGAGTGAAAAACCATGGTGGAATGGGATATTAGAGAGGCAAGGAAGGAACAAAAAAGGTTAAACAAAAAATGTAGAGGCTTAAGAAAAGGAGGCAAGAAAGTGAAGAAGCGGAGGATGAATACCAGAATGCATGGACAGAATATGTGAAACAGCAGCGACTAAAAAAACGAAAATAAGAGATGCGAAAGTATGTGTGACAGGAGTAAGATCCGATCCCTGAAAGGGGAAAGGACTTGCAGGTGGGTCGTGAGTGGTACAGATTCATGAGAGGGGAAAAGATGGCTGGGAATAAAGATGTGAAACCCTTTGAAAGTAAATGTGGAATGTGTAACAGATGAGACAAAAAAAAAAGGTTATAAAAAACTTTTGGGAAGACATAGGAGGCGTGGGTGAATCTTTGACGTAAGACCAGAATGTATAACTTTGGAAAGAAAAGATGCGGAAGAGTTGAATGAATGGATTAGCAGGGATGAAGTAGAGAAGTGTGTAAGGAGGCAAAAGAATGAAAAAGCAGCGGCCCGGATGAAAATACCATATGAGATGTACAAGAATGGGGGTGAGGTGGTGATTGACAGAATGACTGACCTTTTTAACCGTGTGTGGGAAGAAGAAAGGGTTCCCTAAAAAATGGAAAAAATGTAGAGTGACCCTATTGCATAAAGGAGATACAAGAGTAAGAGTGAATTGAAGAACTATAGACCAATAGCCCTAATGAATACAGTAGGTAAAGTTTTTTGTGCAGTGTTGAAGGGAAAAGGGTTTTGTAAATGGTTTGGGGGAGAGCTATGGTGTTAGGTGAGGAGCAAAATGGTTTTCGAGTGGATAGGAGGGCAGAGGACAACATGTTGTGGTGAATGAAAATAATTGAAAAGAAGGAAAGGGAGGGAAAGACACTGTACCTTGGGTTCCTAGACCTTGAGAAAACCTATGATAGAGTAAACAGAGAAATGTTATGCAAGGTTTTGGAAAGGTTTGGGTTGAGCCAAAAGATAATGAACATAGTGAGAAGCATGTATGAAGACACTAGAGCAAAATATAGGCTAGGTAGTATAGAAACAGAATGGTGAGGAGTGAGAGAGGTGTTAGGCAAGGATGCACTCTGTCCCCAACCTTGTTTAGTCTGTATACTGAGGAACTGGCAGTAAGGATGAGAAAATGGATGCAGGAGTGAGAGTAGGAAATGACAAAAAAAGCTTGTTAAGTATGCAGATGATATGGTAGTTATGAGTGAGTCGGCCGAGGAACTCCCGAGCCTGTTAGATGTGGTGAATGAGTATGGGAGAGACTTTGGAGTAAAATTTAGCCGTGAGAAAAGTAAGGTGATGATAGTAATATAACAGAGGATGACAGAAACGCTACATGGAGACTGGGAGAAAATGAATTAGAACAAACTAGTGAATACAAGTACCTAGGGATGTCATGAGTTCCAATGGATGTGGAAAAGCAAAGCTGAAAAGATCAGCCCGGCCAATCAGTGGGTTGGTCGACTTGGGAGTGTGGCAAGGATGAGGGCAAGCAAGTATGATGTGTGAGGGAAGTGTGGAAAAGTGTGGCTGTCCCAAGCATTATGTATGGTATGGAGGTGATTGCATGGAATGAGAGTGAAATAGAGATATTTGGGAAATGGGACAAAAAAAAGTAGCAAGAATGGCACTGAATGCACCCAGGTATGCAGCGACTGAAGGTTTAAAAGGTGACATGGGGTGGAGTACATTTAGGGAGAGACATTCGAAAAGCAACACTCAGGTATAAGATCAGACTGGAACGAATGGGGCACACAAGATTGGCACGAAAAGTTTATTTGTGGAGTGAATGTAGTAGTAAATGGGGGAAGCGATGCCAAAAAATGGTAGAAAGAAGTGGATTGCGATTTTTGGGGGATGTTCAACTGATAGATGAAAAACCCAATGTAATTGAATGGAAGATGTTGAATGGTGATGAAGAAGGCCTTGAGTGGGATGTGAGAAAGTGGAAAACTGAGATCGATAGATA
Organism: Chionoecetes opilio; assembly: GCA_016584305.1. Lineage (NCBI taxonomy): Eukaryota > Metazoa > Arthropoda > Malacostraca > Decapoda > Majidae > Chionoecetes > Chionoecetes opilio. Next base: position 12,019 of record JACEEZ010009558.1, on the reverse strand, counting down.
GTGAAGTATGGTGGGGCTGGGGTAATGGAAAAATGAGATGGAGCAAAAGAAAACACTAGAATGGTATAAGGAGAAAGAGGCACCAGCGTATGAAAGTGTGTATGATGGAACCCGGGTGGCGACCTTCTCTTCCAAACCAGAACACAGTGCTTAGATGTAAATGCAAGGAACTACAGATGGTCCGAGTCAGGCAGCAAAGTGTGCCAGATGTGTGACATGGGTGAGGATGAAACAGTGGAACATGGGGATACTAGAATGTGAGAAGTATAGCGGGAGAGAATGGAAATGATGCGGGTGGTTTTGACTGAAATGGGAGGTGACATGAACGGGTGGTTGAAAGGACAGGAAGAGAATGGATGTTATTACTGCTGGGACTGTGTGGTGAGACAATGGACGGAAAGATTGAGACAGTGAAAGAGTTTTGGAAAGAATGTGGTATATTTAGAAATAGACAAATAGACTCTACAGCCCTAAAACAAGAACAAGAACAAGACTACAGGAGCAGCCGGTTTAAAGGCCTGGGGCCAGATGCTGAGAGTGAGCTAGGGCGCCCTATCCACTAGGGCGCCTGTGGTAAGGCGAAACGCCCTCCCACCGCAATGCTCAGTCGAGATTGCTGCCTTAGTGGCACCGCTAAAGGCGCTGAAAACTAAGGCATGGTCAGACCCGACTTAGTGAGCTGCTGTGGGCCTTTGACAGACATTCATCTTCTGTTATAAAGCAAAAAACAGCCTTGTTTCAGTTCCTACAACGTAACAATTGGTGTTTACATATTAATAGTGTTGCAAGGTGTGTAATGAATTGATCGGCAAGACTAATGCGGCATTATAGGGTGTTTTTATGCTGGTGATAAGAAATGTTGTGTTGTGTGTTGGTTAGGGCGGGCGGCGGGCGCGGGCGGCAGGTGCTCCGCCCGCACTAAAATATTGTACTATTATACGGTATTATCATACTACCAGATGATATTTTGGACAGCTGAACATTTCCATCATCTTCACGAGACATTAGTGCATATCATGAATGTATAAAATTGCAGTAAACTATACCTATAATAAGATAATGAAGCAAAATGAAATCGTGTATAAACTTTTTTTTCACCTTTTTTTATTCATCTTCTCCTTATTCCTGGAATGGTTGCTTGCATTAAATTTTCACTCACTGTCCCGGAATCGGCACACCTTAACGATTATCATGGTGTATGGCACGTCCCAATGCAAAAATATATAAGTGGTCAAAACCTGCGTTGAACGTCAAACTTGTGATGAAACAGCTTTTGGCGGAGGAGAGCGGGGTATCCTTGCCATAAGTGCTTGGTTAGGGGGGGAGGGACAACATTCCTTCTTCAGCAGAGACGTGTTCAAGCCTTGTGATTGGTGAAGCTGCCTAAGCAGCGCTCAGATAGGCAACGTGATTTGCTAGTAGGATTCTCGGACCCCGCCCACGCCCTAGGCTTTGGAGGTGTAAGGGAGTGCAAAAGCGCCTGAACTTTCGACTGTACATGGGCTTTAGTCGGTGCCTTAGCCGGGCCGTTACAAAAGCGCCTGAAGACGGGTAAGGCGCTCTTTTCGCCTTACCTCTATGGCACTTCTCAGCATCTCCCCCCAGGCCTATGAAGAAAAGGCCACCTGTAACATCAAGATCAAGATCAAGATCACATATCTTACACGTGTGTGGGAGAACGCCGGACCAAAGGCTTCATGACAGCATCCGCTGGGTGACTCCCAAATCAAGATCAAATCAAGATCATTCCTTCTTGCCCCTCTGTAGCCCTTTCTTTCCCTGCCACCTGTGGAGAGAGAAGGGCATAGGTGGGGGCGATAACGAAGAGATGTATCACGATAACCGATAAATCGATAACGATAACCTTATCGGCGATAAACCGATAATCGATAACTGACGATAAATTTATCGCCCGATAAGGCGATAACCGACATATCGATAAATCCAAAATTCCGATACTAGCGATAACGATATTGATATTTTAAATAAAAAATTAGAACGGAAGAAGCACGGGAACATATATAGGAAAAAATCATCAAAAAACGCGTAAAACCGGAGCGCGCAAGCAAACCCCCCCGTCCGACAGTGGTTTAGAGATGAAGCTGACACGTTTTGAGAAGACGTAAAGACGTTAGCGGGGTTTAGACCGTTGTTGGGTTCCCAGCTCGGACCTACCTTTTTTCTGCCCCCAAGGCACGCGCGGCTCCCCCCTGTGCTAAAGGAAAAACCAAAAATAAAAGATCGTTTATGCTAGCTTGGAACCAAAAGTTGGGCGATACCGATGAATCGATAACGCTTAAAAAAATTTTATCGGAAAAAACCGAAAAAACCCGATAATATCGCGATAATTTATCGCGATAACCCCCCCCACCTAGGGAAAGGGCCAACAGGGCATATATACACAACAAAGCCCCCTCCTATCAACTACGTACCCTCCTACTTTTAATTCCCACGAAATTTTTTTTTCCCAAAAGCCTGCTTTAGGGCCCTCACCCACTACCGGGAAGTTTTCACATGAGGCGGTTTCAGGCGGGAGCCGTCTGCTTTATGGGGCGTGGTTCCAAACCCTTTTCGAGGCGTCAAAACCCTAACGAAAAACCTTCGCTCATTTATATAGGCGGTTTGTAATGTTAGGAAAAGGGCTCCCGTAGGATTTTTGTGCTAAATTGATTTTTTTGCAGTTCTGGTTTCTATAGGCTCAGAAAAACAAAAAAAGATGGGGCCCAAATTTTTCAGACCCTTACCCCCTTTTTTGGGGGTCATTCCCCTTTTTTGGGCCCCCCCCGGCACTGACCATGCCCTATCTCCCCCAAATTGACCGATTTTCATATTTGAGATCCTTTTTGTAGGTTTTCAGGTATCCGAGTCGATTTATAGCACTAAAAAAGCAACCGGAATGTCCTTATACCCTTTCCCGGGTTTCAGTTTTGCATTCCCGGGTTTCAGAGTTAGGGCTAACTCCTTTTTCTTTTCGGGCATGTTGAAGAAGCAGTTTTGGCTCAGCAGATAACCCTGTGAACTGAGATCGGGGTAGTATGCCAATATGTCGGAGGAGGAGGGGGGTTTTGCGTGATCTGTAAAGAAGGTGCCAATCAAAGAAGCGTTTGGTGAACAACCCGGGTCATGACGAAAATTTTACAACCTGTCAAGAGAGAGTGTCTTTTTGGTGATCTGAAATGACATTCATAAATACAAAATTCTGTCAGGTTTAAATGAAGGAAAATCAATACGTTCGGTATCATAGTAAATGTCGGAAACCTATGTAACGACAAGATTGAACGTCTTAAAAGGATCCCGAACCGATTCACCTGTCTGCGCTCCACGGGACCGGGGGACCTTCAAGTGCTGGGTCTGAGAAAATGATGAAAAGCTATGATGGGGGGCTTTTTGTGTTTGATCGATATTGGATCTGTCGTTGAAAAAAACCCAAAAGGATAAACCCATCAGAGTACGAAGTTCACCCCGAAATAAAAACCACCATGTCCATTAAGGAGTTATTTTCGCATCAAAAAACAACGGAACTCCATCTTTTTTGGGCCCAAGGACTGCTTGACTATTTCGAAAAAAGTTTCATTCGTGCTCGTTGTCGTGTACGATACATATAAAGGGGACTGGGTTTTGGGGGAGTATGCTATACACATGAAGGCGACACTTTGATTCCAAACCAAAGTACTTGCCTCACAGCCGTGGTGTGCCAAAAAGATCTGCTTGGGTCGCCCGAACTGACGTACCCTGCCCCTTTTCTTGATTTTATCGCCTCCAACAGATAGCATACTTATCCTTGAAGTTTCATACGGCAAAGGAAAGAAAAAACGGGAAATAGCATCTTTGAAAAGTGCAGGTTTTTGGCCGTCGCAAATGTCAAGGACTTCTTGACTCCACAACTTCTCAGGTGTGATTGGGGAGGCAGTTTTCATGGGAAATTTCAAAAAAATCAGGGGTAATGCATCCCAAAAAGCTTGATGATGATACCCTGCCTTTGACTGCTTAAAAGGGCTTTAGGGGCATTTCTATTCCGCCGGTTGGTAAATGCGACTTCCCCGCAGGTGAAAGCGTTGGGACTTTGTGTGTCATGTCTACGTAAAAAGCCACCCACCATCCCAGGGGGACGTTTCGGTCAAAGAACTTGGGGGGGGAAAAATGCTTCCACAATCGTGCTGCTTGCTTCCCCATATCATGCGTGCAAACTACATGACAATGCGGGACAAGTCTACCCTAAAATTTTCCCCCTTCCTGCAATTAAAAAAAATGGAGGGAAAATTTGGAGAAACGTGATGTTCCTAAAGTTTTGCCCTGCCTGCCCACAACGTATTTAAACTCTAAAATTTGGGGCTGCAAAGTAGATCGGGAAAAAGGGTTACTGCTTGAAGAATGGCCCCCGTACTCCTCTCTGTAAATGCTATGGCAGTGTTGCGAAACGCTATTCGGGAGGACATTTAAAATATGGACATTGATGAAAAACTGATTGATTTTATCCGTTTTTGACAGATCGCAAAATCGGACGTATCGCAAAATACAAACGCGCTTTGGTGGGGGTTTGGGGCGCGGGGGTGGAAAACTCCGCCATGGAACTCCACTGTCTGTCTTAAAGTAATCGCCCAGCCCTTTTCATCTTTCCTGATTTAATGCAGTCAAAAAAGCCATACGAGATATCAACAATATTTGTACTTTGCATCCATCACCCGTTTTTAAATGATCCGCATTCAAATCGTAAATTCCCCCGTGCTCTCAAAACACAACTTTATCAGCAACGACGCACCATGGGTCGGCGACGTCACAAAGGGGAGCCTCCTAGCCATGCCCTAGTCCTAGCACCCATTTTTTGTGCGATGGCAGTACTTGCTCTTGGGGGTGCACGTGGGGCTGTGCCTTACCGAGAGCTTAGCACCCATTTGAAAACTGTGGGGCGAGATATATGTGTGCAATGTGTGCAGGGCGGCAAGCGGGGGGGGCGGGGGTGTAGCAAGGCCCCCGAGATGAGAGGGCTGCATTTCCCCTGGTACTACCAGCCCCCCCCCGTCGCTCAAAGGGCTGCCACATTATCGTCGCCGGTGGGTTGTAAGGGGTTTCTAAGCTCTCGGGAATGGCACGGTTTTCTTGCGTGCCCATGCGGGATGCAAGTATGTGCCGTGTCGCCAAAAAATTACCAAAAACCCCAAAATTCCCCAAGTACTACATTTTTCCGACCCTCCGTTGTCTGTGTCGGGGGGGTGGGAGGTTACCTCTTGTGTCTTTTCGCCAGCAAGTTTCGCGCCACGGCTGGAATTGGCTGTTTTTTTTCCCGCGTTTTTACAAAGTCATGTTTTTTGGGGAAAAAAGGCAAAAAATAAATTTTTTTTTTGTGGATTGGGTTTTTTGAAAAAATTCAACTAATTATGCAAAGAAAAAATGGGTCTGGACGATTACTTAAGCCAGAATAAAGGGGGAAAGAAACCTGTTAAATTTTTTAAGTATCCCTAGCATAAAACGGGGCGGGAAAAGTAGCTTAGCGGGTTTCGTAAAAAGGGGGTAGAAAACACGAAAAAAAGAGGGTTTTGGTTAACCAAAACTGGGCGGATAGAGAAATTTAGATATCAACCTACACAGCATCAGCAAATTTTGTAGGAATCGTAGTTCACGTGTCTGTAACAAAGAAAAAATTTTAAATTTTTTGCTTTGTTACCAGAGACCAATCCCGGGGGGGGCCAAAAAGGAAAGACCCCCCAAAAGGGGGTGAGGGGTCTGAAAATTGGGACCCCCTCTTTTTTTTTTAATCTGATACCCTTTGAAGCCAGAACTGCAAAAAAATTATTTTAGCACAAAAAACCTAGGGGAATACATGGATACCACACTAATGCCAATCCCTCTGTTGGAAAAAAAAATAATTAATAAATATTTCAGATTTTTTTTTTTCAAAATTCAAGAATTTTTTTTGATGATTGAAAAATTCCATTTTAATTATAAAAAAATTAAAGGTTTTTCTACTAAGTATGGGAGAGTAATTTATTATTTAAATTTTTTTTATTGTTTTTTTTATTGTTAGTTTCTATTTATCTTTAAAAATGGAATATGGGAGGACATAAACGTGGGCGCCGAGCGGGTCCCACCCCCCTCTCCGCTATGGCTGATAGAATGAGCATGAGGCAGATCGAGAGGGTTTGGGGGGGCCTGGGCAGACATTCAAGGGGAGTTAAAAAGGGCCCCGGGGGTTAGCTTAACTAACCCCTCTATTTCTACACCCGGGTCGTGGGTATTCCAGACGGACATGGCAGTGGCGGTACAAGGGGTTTCTATGGGGTCGATAGCTGATTTTTCTGAGCGACTAAACGAGTCACAGCCTCGCCGCGAATCCAATTGTGTAAAAAAAAACGTGCCAGCCACAGAGTGTGTCTCAAAAGTGTCAGCCAATCACAAAGGGAGCAGCCCCGGCCTGCATTCAAAAGGGCGTTTACTTATTTTTATTTTTAGTTATTCCAGATTCTTTCATCCCCCGGCACCTCCGTCGCTTCACATTTTTTTCTACCTCCCTACACGCGGGGAACACCCAGGGGTTTTACTTCCTTGATTCTAGCTATTCTTATTCCTTCCGATATAATTTTCCCGGTCTTCTTTTTCTTCTTTTGGCCCTTTTTTTAGTAAATCGCTTCGAGCTCCCTTTCCTAGTGTTGGCCGAAACCACCCACCCCGGGGGGCGGGGTCCAAACCCTCGGGAAAACCCCGGTACCCATTCACTGCTAGGTGGACAAGGGCTCGGGTTTAAATTTCGGAAAAAAGGGACACCCTACCTGCTGTCTCCGGGGCCAGCGGGGGGTGTTGGCATCGCATCCGGTCGAGATGCCCGCTCACCACTCACCACAAGGGATCACCCCCCAAAACTTGTCACCAAAGCGGCTGGGTTTTTTTTATGGCCTAATTATTTCGTTTTTATACTTTCCCTGTTCGTTCTTGAGTCAGCAACATCAATATCTCAATTTATGAGTTTTTTTGTATATTTTTCGTGCTCCCCACCCCTTTTGGCAGTCGCTTTGTTTTTTACAGCTTACCGTCTTTAAATACGTATCAATCTGCCGCTGAATACAAAAAAAGCTGATGGAGTCGCTAGGCGTGATTATAGTTTGGTCTCTGATTTTGGCCCCCATTCGAGACTTTTTAAAGTCCATGCTTCACGACCCAGCGACTGCCCTCGCTGTTTTGGTATTCTGCTGGAGATTGATGACGCTTTAAAAACGTTGAGCTTTTAAAATACGGGACTGCCTGTAGGTGTTTTTGGAGCAATAACAAAAATACCATAATTGGGGTTAATATGTTTTCTGACTCAAGAATGAAAAGGGCAAGTATATAAACGAAATTGGCCATATAAAACCAGCCCAGCAAACACAAAGACGGAGGGCCTCCGGAGGGCCCCCCGTATGTCTTACCGGGGGCCCGACGGAAATGTACGACGTAGGGCCGCTGGGAAATTTTTTCAGAGGCTCCCGGCGGGCCGCTCCCAGCGGCCCCCGTAGGGCATAGACCATTTGCCCCTGTTTATTAACGATTGGGAATATTTTGGGTTTTCTTTTTAAGAATTTTCGATATAGTAATGTTTTAAGGGGGGTTGCACAACCCATTAGCCGTTTAAAACACTAATGGGCGTTCAAAACTTATTAAAACCTTTTCTATTCTCAAACTTAGAAAATATAACCATAAATATTCCTGTGTATCCAGTAAACGATGAAAGGAGATCAAATTGCTACGGACTTGTTTATTTTATAAATACAAAAACATTTCGTTATTTGGGGTTCATGCTTGGGGTTTCGTGGGAAAACTGACAGTCTGTAAAGGATATTGGTTTCGACGAAACCCCATAACAACGTCACCCCCTTTGCGTTTTCTCACTAAATGATTTTTTCATCGACCAACGCTGCCCAGGAATTCCTAAAAAAAAAAGTGTCGTCTGCAAAAATTTATATTATTCGTCTATTTCGATATAATGAAGGAGCGAAAAAATGTTAACTAATGTCATTATTTTTCGACTGGTTAAAGGGGGACAAAAATTTAGTCCTTTTTTTTGGTTTTTAACCCCTTTTTAATGGGTATGTACTTGGGAGTTTAGTGCTAATTGGGGCTGGGAAATGATCGAGTTTAATAATTTCTATTCTAAAACATGATATTATCCTGTTTAAATTTTCCATCATCTACAGATTCCCTTTTTAGGTTTTACCGTTGAGTATTGATGTTGTTGTAATATTTGAAGTTATTGAAATAAAGGGGAAAAAACCCTTTCGTTATCCCGTAATAAACTTTGCCGATTAAACAAATGTTATTTTTTTATGATACTACTGCACACTAGACTAATTTATAACTTTTTTTCCCTGTAAACCCTTCCCATGTAGTTCTCACTTTATTTTATGTACTCTCGGTGTTTTTCCCGATTAAGCTGGAAAAAATTTGAAATAAAGAAATATGATCATTTTTTATAAACATCGTAAAAAAATTTTATAACAATTTTAATAGCTTAAAAGGCCTAATAAAATGATGGTACCTTTGAGATACAGTATATTTCTGGTTATTTTAATTTAAAATGAAATTAAAAAATTTTCCCCCTAACAAAAGGACCAGCGGGCCTCCCGGGGGATTGACGTCAAATTGCCGCTGCTTGTCAGTATCCGATGTATACTACATCAAGATTCTATAACTGTTTTTCAAAAGGTTTTCACTAGAAATTAAATTTTTCAAATTCTGTACTTAATTTTTAACATAGTAAATTTTTTCCCCTTGAAAAAAAAACCGCGGGCCCCTCCCGGGGGGCTGACGGAGGGAAATTTTTCCGCCCGGGGGCCGCCGTTCGCCGTCTAAGCCTACTAGGCCCGCCGGTGATGGTTAGCTGGGGACGCTTATGGGATACTGTTTTTTGGGGGGACGGGTAAGATGGTGAGCGTGGGAACCACTCACGCGGGGAGGGGGTAGCGATGCCAGGTATCACCACGCACGGTTCCGCGGGAACTGAAAATATTTTCCCTTAAAATAATCGCCAGACCATTTCATCATTCCTGATTTTTATGTAGTTAGAGATAGCCATTACGAGTGTATCAACAATATGTGTCACTTCTTGCATCCCGTCAGCCGTTTTTTTAAAATCCGCTCAAATCTTAAATTCCCAGCTTCGAAAACGCTCATGGCAACTGGAGACGTGCGCCCCGGGTCGGTGACGTAGCAAAAGGGGGTCCTCTTTCCCCCTGCTGTGTGTGTGTGTGTAGTAGTGTTTGTGGTGTGTTTTTTTTTTGGTGTGTGTGTGTTGTGCGTATAGTGTTTGTGTGTGTGGGTGTGGTAGTAGGTTTGTGTGTGGTTTTTGTGCTTATAGTGGGGTTGTGTGTGGGTGTAGTTTGGTTTTGTGTGGGTATACTGTTTGTGTGTTTGTAGTACTGCTTGTGTGTGTGTGTAGTGTTTGTGTGGTGTGTAGTAGTGTTTGTGTGTGTGTAGTAGTGTTTGTGTGTGGGGTTAGTAGTTTTGTGTGTGTGTGTGGGTGGGTAGTGTTTTGGGGTGTGTGTAGTAGTGTTT
>JACEEZ010009557.1:0-40089 GCA_016584305.1 Chionoecetes opilio | reverse complement strand
TCCGGTTGGTTTCAAGTGCGTGAAGAAGGGGGCGGGTGCCCTAAAGGTCACAACCCCCCGGGGAAGGGAAAGCCCCCTTTCAACGTTTTCCTGGGCAAGGGATGAAGGACGAACGGAAAACCCCAGTTCCTCTTGAAGCTTGCCCGCCTCCCACACAAAAAGCTGCCCCAAAAAAAAACGGAGGCAAACTCAAGAAGGGTTGGAGAGGAAAAAAATAACTAAATAAAACTAACAATATTTCACATTCTTTTCCCTGTCTTTTCTTTAGGCTCTTCTGAACACAAGAGGATCAAAATGCGGTAAGGGGGTTCAATTTGGGGAGTATAAAATTTCGTTTTGCCGCCATTAAATATTCCCCCAATTTTTCACGAACATTGGGGGAAATACTTTCATTTAACGGGAACCCCAAAAACACAGTCGGATTGAATCATTATTTGTTTTCTACTAATAAAAGCCCTGGGAACCCAAAAATATATATTTTAAAAAAATTTTTTTTATATATAAAAATATATATATTATTTTTTTTTTCTCCTCTCTCCCCCCTTCCTTCTCTCTCTCTCCTCTCTCTAAAATTATATATAACTGTCGGCCCCGCCGAACCATTTTTTTCGCCCTGCACAAAAACTCCATTCACGAATAGGAAAAATATCCCATGATTTGCCAAACAGGGTTTTACTCGCGATAACCGAATTTAATTTCCCGGGGATGTTGTCGATGCTGCCCGGGGGCCCATTTTGCCGGGGGACAGCCTGGGCACGCTCAGCCTGGCCCCCAGAGCTGTAAAACTAGTCTTTCCTTCTTGCTCGTCTGCTGTTGCCTCACGCGTGCTGCTCCTGCGGGCCCCATGTCTTCCAAGCGTTGGGCTCCACCTACTCCAGGGTCAAGCGGAAAAAAAAGGGAAAAGTGTTTTGTCCCCTAGGGAGAAATGGATGTGTTGCTGTATTGATAGTCCTGGGGGCTCTACGGGCAAAAAATTTGGCCCTGCGAGGCCACTGTTCGTACATCGGAAAACCCGAAAAAATAAGACAAAGCGTGCGGAGAGTGCTGATGCCCCCAGCAAAGGGGGCTTTTTGTGAGCCGCTGACCCGCGCTAGAGAAGATGGAGAAAAAACGACAGGTAGTTTTGATGAAGGCCCTTTATGTGGGTGAAGGCCTTTCCCTACAAAGGGAAAATTTAAAAGGGGATGGGGGGCCTCTGCTTGCCAAAAACCCATCACGCTTTCTTCAAACCTTTCCCCGCCACACACCACCAAGAAGCTTCTACACCCGCTACACCTCCCGTTCTACACCGAGGGAGCCCTTTTCTCCTGCTACACCGAAATACTACCTCATCATTCACTGGCTCTCCCATCCCTTTGTGGCTTTTTATGATCCAGATGATACAGACAGTAGTATTCCCCCAGCACACCCGCCCCGCCCCCTGCTACACCAGCCAAAAAGCCTGTTTCCCCTTTTTTTTTTTATGTTAATGAAAACCATTTTTTTAGTTTTAAAAGGGATTTTTTATTTATTTAAAAAAATATTTAATTTTAATAACCGTTTTTCCTTCATCTTTCACCCCAAAAAAAGTAGTAAACATTTTTTAAACCCCCCAAAAAAGAGGTCCCGGGAACGTAACCTATTTTTTTTTTTTCAAAAAAAAATTAATTTTTTTTTAACCCCCCAAAATGTGATGGGCTGGGAAAGTAACCCCTATTTTCCTATTGAACCTGTTATTCGGGGACACGAATTTTGCCGTGCACGACGGGGTCAGGCCGTAACTGTCGTGTTCGGCGGGTCCGACAGTATACAGTAAAACCTCGATATAACGGACCTCGATTTAACGGACTTCAAATGTAACGGACTCCATTTGGTGGACAAAAATCTGCGGGCAAGATATATATATATATATATATTTTTTTTTTTTTTTTTTTTTTTTTTTTTTTTTTACGTTGTAGCCTATAGCGCCTGTAGGCTATGGAGAGTCTTGATGTTGGTCGAACTCAAATAGTGACTTTTAGTGTTTTTGGCGTGGCCACTGCTACACTCCTTGTCACCTCAACACCCTAAATCACCCTTATCTAAGGTGGCACGCAGTGCTACACTGACCTAAATAGTGACACGTGTATAGAACTGCATTCCCCAACCATATAATATATATAATAATGAGCATTAGTTCATGATAATAAGCAATACCTTTGGAAGCCATGGCTGAATCTGGCTCGTAGTAATTTGTTTACCTTTCACTAGAGCTTGAGCTTGACTAGCTACACGGTCTGGTTTTGGGTTTTTGATTATTTCTCATTTATTTCACGTGTAGGAGCGGGACCAAATTCAGCATGTAGTTGCCAGTCACTGTTTACCTCCCAACATAGCTACACAGTCTGGTTGTGGGTTTTTGATTATTTTTCATTTATTTCACAATTTTTTCCCTTTTTTCATATATTTTTCCACCTTGGGAAATACCTCGCAATAACGGACAATCGGCTTTAAAACGGACCACTCCTCCCCCCCTTTAGTCCGTTATATCGAGGTTTGACTATATGTATATATATATATATAATAATATATATATATATATTTTATATATATAAAATATATATATATTATATATATATAATATTATATATATATCTTTCTCTATCTATCCATCCATCCATCCTCCATCCACCCACCTATCTATCCATCCATCCATCCATCCACCTATCTATCCATCCATCATTCATCCATCATCCATCCATCCATCTACACTCATTTCTAGTATCTATCTCTATCTATTTATATAAATATATCTATATAAATATATATACCACCAGACCCTTTCGGGAAATCCAGTTTGATTATATCAACCCCCAAGCATTTATTATGATTACATAAATAAACTAAAAATAAATAATTACACACTTCTACTATTTTCCTTCAAAGTAGACCTTCATCTTAGTGGATCTGTGTGGTCTGTGGTGAAAGCTTAGCATTTTCTCACAAACTCAACCAATTGTCCTCACCCTGCAAATTGGCTATGGTTAACAACCATACTACTACCCATACTACTAATACTGCTACGGATCTCATGAAGATCCGCCATCCCAGCTTTACTTGAGGTGGCCCATCTTCATTTGGTGGAAGTGGGGTGGCTGATTCTTCATGTGGGTGAGAGTTGTTTAATAACCCATTTGGGTTAGATTACGTAACAAATGTCCAGGTTTTAAATTTGTAAACTAGAGGGGGGGGTCTGGGGGGGCACAGCCCCAGTTAGATCTGGAGAGTATTGGTCATTATGGAGTATTGTATTAGATTGTAGTTTTACTGAATAAAGTGATTCTCTTATCAAGCATTTGTGGACATAGCTTTAGGTGGGTAAGACTGAGGTGGTGAATCTTCAGGTGGGCCGTGGGGTAGCTAGTAGCGCGTTTTTGCGACCGCTTAGCCCGGTTCTGGACTGGATAGTCCCGGCGGCCACTGTTTTTGCGAGGCGGATTGGAACGGGCGAGACTGGGCCGGCCAGCGAGCGGGACCAGGTTGGACTAGTGTGGGAGAACTGGCGCATGCGCACTACAGTCAGCGGGGAAGATGACCAGGAAATTCTCGTGCTGCTGATAAGACATGAAACACCAGAGGGCCCGACCATAAGACTAAAGTAATATAACAAAAAATTACAATATTCGCAATTTGCTGAAACAACATCTTGGAAATTAATGTACCGTCAACAACACTATAGTCGCCACTGCACTAATGTCACCAGGCGCCATATATTACAAATTTTAGCATCACTACAGACTTGTATGTGTCACTGAAGACTTTAAACAAAGCTATAGTGTTATGTAGATGATGTAAGCTACGTACTGGTGCACGTGATGTTGATCTGTAGTAATGCAAAAACTGTATATATGCCCCCTGCGACATTAGTGCAGTGGCGACTATAGATAGTGTTATTAACAATAAATTAAATAAAATTTTCATCATTCATTTTTTCACAGTCATCCCTGCTACTTGACTTCCCATTGAGTAAAAACGCGCACTTTTAAAAAATGTTTGGATTCCTGCTTGGAGGACCCCCCCACTTCGATCCCCAGCCAATAGGAACGACGAATGGGGCGTTGCCATCGCGATGCATTTTCGTGAGCATCAGTCCAGTCTGCACCGGTCTGGACTAGACAGGACCAGGGTGGGGAACGTCGCGAAAACCCCCGCTATAGGTATCTATGAATGGGGAATGCACCTTGGGGGGAGGGGCACAATATTCTTCTGCCGACACCCCACCGAGGAGCGGGTGTTGCCAACTATACATGCATATTTGTGCAGACAGTTTTAACAATGGGAAAGCCATTGAAAAGTTCATATATATTTTTTCGTGGCTCCTATTTGTCTGTCTCGATAAAGGATAAAATAAAAGGGAAAGGACTGAATGAGGGAAGGAGAGGGAGGGGAAAGGGGTCTTTCCGTCTGCTAGCCTCCAAGGAGGCGGGGTCAGGCGGAGGGTGTAGACAAAATTTACATGTATATTTCTCCCCTTGAAAGCCTTTGATAGTTCAAGTTATTGTTGGAAGTTCATATATATATGTTCGTGGCTCCTATGTGTCTGTCTTTATCAAGGATGAAATAGAGAAGGAAAGGATGGAATGAGGGAAAGGAGAGAAGTAAGGAGAGGGATCGAGGTGAAGGTGTCTTTCGTCTGCTAGCTCCAAGGAGTCTGGGTCAGGCGGAGTGTGTTGACAACTTTACATGTATATTTCTCCCATTGAAACCCTTTGATAGTTCAAGTTATTGCTGATATTTAATCCCTGAATGCAGAAACATGATTAACAGCTTATTAAATTATATATTGGGTACTGTAATATAAAGATCAAGAACTAGAACTGTCACCGACAATTCGAGAGAACTGAAACTCGAAAATGCCAGTGGTCGCTGGTTAGTTTTAACTCACAAGTTGATAAAAAGTTGGTCTACGGGAAAAAACAAAAATATGGGCTTATTCCATGCACTTAAAACACATAAGTATAATTACTGTTACGCCTGGTGTTATGCATGTAGTGGTGATGGTGGAGGTAGTGGTGTGGTGGAGGCATGTTGGGGGTTGTGTGGTGGTTTGAGAGGCTTGAGGGCGTGTGTGTGTGTCGTGTGTATGAGTGGTGGCGTGCGTGAAGAGTGGCCCCCCTTCACCCGGCACACAAAGACCAGGCAGGGTCCATGAGGTGGCGGGCAGCCTTGAGCGCGGGCGGGGTGTGGTGTGGGGGTGGGCCGGGGGCACGTGAGCTTTGTGCCGCTCCTTCCTGGCACAACAGTGAGGCAGTGAGGTTTTCGGTGTTTGTGGGGGGAAACGTGTGAAGACTGCTCGCTCCTGGGGAGGCACGGTGGTTGTTGTGGTGGAGGGGGAATTGTGTGGTTGTGGTGGTGGGGGAACGGTGGTGTTGTAAACGTCCTGGCCCTTGCGACAATCTTCAAGAGATTGGGGGAAAGACGTGCCCTACATGTACTCTTTGGGGCTTGTGCTTGTGGCTTGTGGCTTGTCAGTAAACCAAGAAATGAGTCAGTGTTTCCTTCGTTTTGTGTTGTTGATTGACTACGTGTTATACACGCCTCACCCTACACGCCGAACTATAGGGCTGTAAATAAGTCAAGCAGCAGCGGGTATTGTAACAACGTCCTTGCACAGCCTCACCTGAGACACCGTAGTGGGTGGGGGGGTCCCAAAAAGAATGTAACAATACTAAGAACGATTTTCTCTATATGTATATTGTGTAGAAGCCTGATTCTGTAAAACATGTATATAACCAAAAAACCATGAAGGTTATAGTTGAGGAGGCGATGGAAATGTTACTCTATGATATTATATTGTCAATAACGAATGTTTAGAAGTTAACTATACCTAGGCAGTCATATTTTCCTGTTATTATTGTGTATCAATTAGATAGAAAGCCTGGAAGTGCAACGAGTCGACGCGTGAAGTCGAAATGTTTTGATTCAATCTTCCCGCCACAATGCGCGGCATGTCGCCTCCACAATTATAACCTTGGTCGCAGAAACAGAATGATTTCGGCATTCTATATTCTTCTTTTTTCCAAAACTTTGTTTATTGTTTTTTGGGACAAGGTTTGCTAGACGCAGCAGTACTGTCTTAGAAAACAGTGTAAAACATTGCCCCCAATAAAACATGCTACAATATACATGTAAAAATATATTAAGCTTGATACTTGAGGCGATAATTTGCATTAAATTGCTATTATAGAACGTTCCATCGTAATGCATGTCATCCCTACAATTAGTAGAACAGAAGAACTATATTTTTTGGTATTCAAATACGGTGCATCAATATTAATTGCGAAATTGATTTATGAAAATACGAGTCGCGGAGTCAAAACACAGTAGACCAACCTTTGAGTTAAAAGTGCCAGCGACCACTGGCATTTATCGAGTTTCAGTTCTTCAAATGGACCTACCCATAACTACGTCCCCGGTTTGTTACATCGGTGCATTGTGGGGATAAGGCGGGTCGCCGCGGGTGGACCTACGAAGGGAAACTAGGCGATGGAAGAATTTTTAGTTATTTTGCGCGAAATTGAGATCCAGGTGCTATATTACTGTGCTCTGTTTCTCGGTGACAACACTATAGAGAAGACCTGAGGTAATGGCTAATGTGCAGAGGCTTCTAAAAACCCAAGAAAACAAGTCACAACAGAGCCTCGTCAAAAGGTAAGCAAGTAGTAGGTACGTACTGTGTCCCTACCACTTGCTTACTTCTTAATGAGACTCTGCTGTGACTGTTTTCCTGGTTTAGAAGCCTTCGCACATCACCATCACCTCAGGTCTTCTCTATGTTGTCAGCGAGAACAGCACGGAAAATATTGCACCTGGAATATCAATTTCGCCCAAAAACATCTTTTGCATCGTTGTAGTCTTCTCTTTGGGGCTACATATTCATGGTTATGAAAAGTATACCCTTTTTAATTGAGTTCCTTTTGTTGTCTTTCCTCATAATAAATAGTGGTACATCATGGTTTTAAATGTTACTTGACAAGCCAATGCATACTCTTAGCTATACCAACATCACCAACCTTTGCTTTGATTTATCTTATTACTCCATTAATGTTTACCCCATAGAAATATTAAATTCTTCAAATTTTTTACAAAAATTTTCAACATAGAAATTTTCCCCTCTGAAAAAATACCCTCGGGCTTCGGAGGGCTGTCGGGGGTAATTTGGGGCCGGCGGCNAGTAAGGTCTGATGCAATGGATTCCTTCATATCAATCGTGTACTGAAGTGCAGAATTTTATCAGTATGGTCGTGTTTAGTGAAATATTCCTGTAACCCTGATTGCTCAAGGAAAGACTTAAGTGGCATAACTACGGTTTTCATGATGACTTTTTCATGCACACTTATTATTATAAATCTACTTCTCAAGAATTCTCAATCAAGGCCGACTCCATTGCAGTATAAAGTGCCTTAAAAGCGGTAAGGGTGTTTGTTTGATTACTAAACATTACTTTATGACATTACAGCTGCTAACTGCTGTTTGGTTGCTGTGCCCACCGCCTACTACTGCTACTATTGTTTCCAACTAGTACACTAGTTAAGCTATCACCACCATCACATCCCCTTGTACAAACAAAATTCGAACAAACTCGTCCAAACAAAAGACTACATTCTCTCTGCACAAAACGGGCGTACGACAACAAGACCCCTGACCAACATCCAACAAAAGAGATATCCATAGCGCTGCAGTCCCTTTCTTCCCCCTAAAGGGGCATCAAATATATCGGAAAGCAATAAAGGTGAACCCGCAAAATAACAGATGGCAAGTACAGGATCAGGCACCCCAAAAGACAAAAGAAGCCGGCGAGTAAAAGTTTTATTATTTAGGCGGCCATCGTGCGGGAAGATGTCATGGGTGGTGTACAGTGCATGGCGGGGGGGGGGCGGCCAGGTGGAGAACACAATACTACAGGACAGGACCACAGAGTTCAGCGTAAAAAATAACAATCACCCATCGACTTGAACCTGTTTACGCGATGATGGGGGTATCGCTTATGTTACTTGAAAAAAACATACAGTTAAGGTTCGATCTGATTTTTAAAAAAAAAATTTTAAAAATTGGCCTGTGAATGCAACCGAGCAGGTTTGGGTAGAAATATACTGGTGTTTTGTATAATAATATATATATATATATATATATATATCTATCTATATATATATATATATTATATATATGGTATATATATCTTTGATATTATGTACTTTCTTTTATCGAGATGTGTAGTAAAATTAAGTCACCTTGTTTATGAATGCACACTTTTTGTGTTTATATTTTATAATAATCTGCCGTGGCCAACATGTAGCCAATCGGCAGTGTGATAGCTTTTAACAACAAAAACATGTGAGACATATAAGGGTGGGGACGCCATGAGGAGCACAGGTGAGGAGGTGAGATAGGCCGGGGCTAGATATAATTAGGCATTAAATACGGCAGCAGCCTAAAACAATGAAGGTGACTACAGAGGGGAGCGTGGACGTGTGGCAAGGCCAGTGCAGGTAGGCGGCGCAAGGCGAGGTGGTCGTCGTCCACCGGCTGGCCGCAGGCGTCCCTCCCGCCCCCCCAGACAGAAAGCCCCTGCCGCGCACCAGAACCGGGCTCCTTACACCTGGCCGGCTACTGCATACCTCCAGGTCATCAAATCCCATCAGATTCCCCTAATGCTCCGTTTTCCATAATCCAAGCCACCAGGCCTTTATGCCCCGTCAATCAATAATCACCATTACCGTCCCCAGCGAGTCTCTTTGGGAACCCTGGATGTAATCTATATCCTATAAATCCATTTTTTCTCTTTTCATTAACCTTCTAGTTCCGCTTTCGCCGCTTTTCGGCCGCTAGATTGTGACATACAACCGGTCGCTCAGAGGAGGGGTAGGAAAAAGGGGGGGGGGGCCGAGCTGTGGAGAGGTGG
The DNA here is from genome assembly GCA_016584305.1 of Chionoecetes opilio. Classification (NCBI taxonomy): domain Eukaryota; kingdom Metazoa; phylum Arthropoda; class Malacostraca; order Decapoda; family Majidae; genus Chionoecetes; species Chionoecetes opilio. Next base: position 31,169 of record JACEEZ010009557.1, on the reverse strand, counting down.
AGGGTATACTCTGCACCCCCCTCCACCCGTCAAGTTTAAAGGGGGCAGGGGCTCATTGACAAAATATGTGTGACACAACAACTAATTATAATATGATAATAATACTAAAACAATATCAAAAATAAAATAATAATAATCATGAAATCGAAGAAAAAGACGATAAAGATATTTTCCTCCCTTTGCTTATTTCAGATAAAAAATAAAGATATCAGCACACACACACAAGCACACAACCACACACACAACACACGGGACACACACACACCACAGTCCCCCCAGGGTGGGCCCTGGCAGGGCATCATTTGCATGCACACAGCCTCGTCTACGCATTCTGGACCAGTTCTGGTTGTGAACTTTTAATTAAGACCGCTCTCCGAGCCGATGAATTTTGGGTGGTGACCGCTTTACGGTCCTTTAGTTTATTCTTTCAATAAGTAGAGAGATGAGAAAGAGATAGAGGAGAGAGGAGAGAGGAGATAGAGGAGAGAAGAGGAGAAGGAGAGAGAGAGAGAGAGGAGAGATAGAGAGAGAGAGAGAGAGAGAGAGAAGAGAGAGAGAGCGATAGAGAGAAGCGAGAGAGAGACCTAAGTAAATTATTAACCTTCTCTTCATAATTAATCAGCAAATTAACCCACGGGCAAAGAAAATACATAATTCATTCCAAGTAACAAATAATCACTCCAACGGTAAAACGGCGAAATAGTCAATACATCAAGGCAACAATAATAACTATAATACTTACTAATAATATAAATAATATTAGACGAAAAAATAATTATCAAAGACAAGAGAAGAGTGCAGAAAAATAACATATTGTGACTGAATGACAATAATTCTCAGAGTCATCCACAATACCATACCCCAGAGGGAAGAGAAGGTCCGAAAGGCGTGACGAGTAAAGGGCGAGGCAAGTGCAGGTAGGGGTTCGTCCGCTCATCTCCCCTCCCTCGCACTCTCCTCTTCATTATAACCTAGAACACACCCACAGACGACATTAAACGAAAGCTTTGCAACATTTCCATATTAAACTTTTCCCCCTCTTACTCCTGTTACTCCGAATGACCATTACCCCGCGCTGGTATTTACTTTAAAAAAAACGACTCAGTAAACGCCCATAGTCTTTGTATGAATAGTAAAGGGGGGGTAAAGTCTCACTTTCCTTTCCCTCCACTTGTCCTTGTTGCATTTATTTACCCTAACCTTACCTGCGTTATACAATGTTACTGTAATAACACAAATATTCCTTAAAAAGTGTATTCGTGATGCCCTGAGGTTTATATTCAAACTTTTGCGCAAGTGAAAAATAATATCCTATACACCCTTTCACACCGCCCAGATCTTTCCTTGCTGTAGTAAAATCTCGGTTGTTAGCCATAAAATTTAAGAAGAAAGTCAATGAATATTATATATTTATTAATAAGACCAAATTAAGCTCGTGGACTAAGTGGGTAGTAAAACAGGTCATAGCTTTAAGAGAGACAATTGCTTATGTCACATAAAAATTGTTCTATGGTACCGCAATTACAATGGCAATTTACGTTCTGTCTGGTTCTCAAGGTTTAAATGGGTGCTTACCCAACGTATAATTGTTTTCAGTTTTCATATTACTTTAATTACCACATCATTATTAGGCAATGCAATTTGATTGGTTTGTGATCTGCTAATTAACCTCAATATATCCAATGTGTTTTATGGCAATGATATTCAACGGGTTACTGACAAAATATTCATGTCTTTTGTTTTTTTTTCAATTAATATGAAGCCAATAATTTCGGGTCATCAGTATGAATAAGTGTCATGGAATTTTTTTATAATGAGACGTCTGTGTACTTTATTGCGATCACAACATTTTCGCTTGTTTTTCCCCCCCCGCCCCACTGTTCATCTTAAAAAAATAATAATATCACACTAAAATTGTAATAATTAACTCACACATTAGCGTCTCTGTATGTAAAACAAATTATCCATAACATAAATAATGAAAATAAATCAACATACGGTACTCTACTCTTGCCGGGGTCGGTAATCGTGAAAGAAAAATAATCATGTGAAAAGTAGCAAGGAAAGTTTGGGCCGCGTTTTATCATAGGCGGTGTGGCGTTTATTGAGTTACGTTATAAAGGTTAAATCTTTTTTTGTTGGGGGGGTATTATGAGGGTTTCCTTTATATTCCCATACCTATAATTTCCCGCTTATTACTTTTCCTTTCCTACATTAAAATTGGCCCGGAGTTGGATCTCTTTTCGGTATGTTGTATTAACTATTTAATGGTTTATTTGAATCACAATGACAAGGTAAGCGAACATAGGTGTGGTAGTGTTCGCGCGGGCACCACATGGGTGGTTAAAGAAGGTCTCAAAACTAACGTCCCTTGGAGTGTAGGAGACAGGAAGGACGCCGCTCCCACCAGAAAAAAAATATCAGGGGGGACCTTAAAACTCCCTACCTCTCCTCCGAACCCGCCCAGCTTAACACTCAACACACTGCATTGCCATAACCCTACTCATTTCCCAACCTCCAGCATGGTTTCTATCTCTATGTGTTCTCCCTAAGCTAGTCTTACTCTAATACAAACAAAGAGAACAACTAATACCTAATGTCGAGATAGAAGTGAAATTATAATACAGATAGGTCCCTTAACGTCACGTCAGCCTCTCCTCCCTCCAGTGGCGGCGGGGTGGTGGTGCGTGCGCCGGGTGCCTGCCCGGCAATTCTTACCTGCGGGGCCGGCACATGCTTCGCTCATGAAAATCCAATACTAGCAGTATTACGTCATTGAGATGGTTCACGTCGACCCCTCCTTGTGTGCTCCAGGTATCCCGGCACTGCCCTTGGTGTGACCGTATTGCGTCATGCCAAGCGGTGATCACAAACAACTAGATAAACAAACGTAAGACACCGGCCCGACCGCCATCCACACAGACGCCTGCCTCGGCCGCTAAACCCCTGATCGGCCCGTCAACCACAACTCACAGAAAATGGGATGAGTTATTTTGCTATAAAACGCTGAGCCTGTTTCTTATTATCTTTTACCAGCAATCACCACCAACATTTGCATCACATCATTAAACAGAGTCACCAATAAAGTGTTAACACTGCATTATAAATAAACAAGAATATCCTTACTTTAATTTATCGTCAATGGCTTAAATAACAGTTACATCGTAATTAGTAATAAATTCCGCAAACGCCTGGTAAGGGTGGGCCAACCAGCAGGCCCTAGTAGCCAGCCGTGGCTTTCCACTAGCACCCAAGGGGAAGGCCGTCTTGTCAGTCACGTTATTAGTGTGGTCCATGTTTACAGACTACTTATAGCTCCAATCATCTCTATCAGTGATACTTTAATAATCAGAACATCATTGTTTATCGGTGGGTATCGAGTGATTCAAGGAAATAATAGTATCGTGGGTTTGGGAGGAAACACGAGACCACTGATGACAAATAGACACTTCGTGCAATTCACCCCTCGAGAACTAGTAAGTTGAACTATAACAAAGCGTTTTTATTGCTAGTTATACGTCTTTTAATTTTTGTATACTTATGAAAGGTAATGTGTTATTGAAGAAGGCTAACGGGGCGTCGTGTTAACAAGTAGGAGTAGCGTTTGATCAATGCGACGTGAATGAAACATGTCAAGACCTCGCGGCAGTCCAGGTCAGTCAGGTGTTCCTCCCCTCCCTTCCTTTAAAGCCCCGTCCACACTATGGCCCAGTTGCAAGAAGTGGTTCCATTTTTCCTCCCACCCAGTACAACCGATAGTGAGTGGGGCGGGCCCAGACCGTTCGTGATACCTTTTCATTGATAAGTTTCATGAACGGCTGATTTTGCTCCCATCGGCATGAGGACCCGACGTCGGGAGCCATGGCGAGGTTGGTATGGTGGAGGGGTCACCCACCCTAAGACCAAGATCAGATGCAATAAAAATAACATTGCAATTTGGCGCCAAAGACGGTTCCGGACTCCCCAACTCAGAGAAATAACTTCTTATAAGGTAAATATCGCATGTGTCTCACCAAGTTTAAAAAATTTTGATGTAAATATGCAGTTTTAACCAATACTACCTATTGACCAATACTACTCTCCTGTCATAACGAGAGGGGGGGGGGCTGCGCCCCTCCAGACCCCCTGCTAGTTAAATAACTAAACTTGGACATTGTTTTCGTAACCTAACCTCGCTAGGGGGGTATTGCCCACCCCCCAGACCCTCCCGCTAGTTAACGCACTGATCGCCTAGGCATTGTTTTCTTAACCTAACCTCGCAAGGGGGGTTTCGTTCCCCCCCGGACCCCACCGCTAGTTAACTAACCTAACCTAAGGCATTGTTTTCTTAACAAAACTCGCAAGGGGTGTTTCGTTCCCCCCCAGACCCCCCCGCTAGTTAACTGACCTAACCTGGGCATTGTTTTCTTAACAAAACTCGCAAGGGGTGTTTCGTTCCCCCCCAACCCCCCCCCCGCTGGTTAACTAACCTAACCTAGGCAGTTTTCTTAACCTAACCTCGCAAGGGGAGTTTCGTTCCCCCCCAGACCCCCCCGCTAGTTAACGCACTGAGCCTAGGCATTGTTTTCTTAACAAAACTGCAAGGGGTGTTTCGTTCCCCCCCAGACCCCCCGCTAGTTAACTAACCTAACCTAGGCAGTTTTCTTAACCTAAACCTCGCAAGGGGAGTTTCGTTCCCCCCAGACCCCCCCGCTAGTTAACGCACTGAGCCTAGGCATTGTTTCTTAACAAAAACTCGCAAGGGGTGTTTCGTTCCCCCCCAGACCCCCCCGCTAGTTAACGCACTGAGCCTAGGCATTGTTTTCTTAACAAAACTCGCAAGGGGTGTTTCGTTCCCCCCCAGACCCCCCGCTAGTTAACTAACCTAACCTAGGCATTGTTTTCTTAACAAAACTCGCAAGGGGTGTTTCGTTCCCCCCAGTTCCCCCCCCCCCGCTAGTTAACTAACCTAACCTAGGCATTGTTTTCATAACAAAACTCGCAAAGGGGGGTTTCGTTCCCCCTCAGACCCCCCGCTAGTTAACTAACCTAACCTAGGCATTGTTTTCTCAACAAAACTCGCAAGGGGGGTTTCGTTCCCCCCCAGATCCCCCCGCTAGTTAACTAACCTAACCTGGGCATTGTTTTCTAAAGAAAACTCGCAAGGGGCGTTTCGTTCCCCCCTAGACCCCCCAGCTAATTAAGTTAAGTAACCTAGCCTGGGCATTGTTTTCTTAACATAACCTCGCTAGGGGGGTTTCGCCGAGACCACCGAGAGACAAGGCCTGTTACATCGCCTGGTGAAAGGCTGTGACGTCACAGTATGAGGATCTCCCGCGCGCGCCACAGTTGGCCCCGGCTCAGTCTATTGTCTCCACATTACGAAGGCGGTCAAGGCGTGTGTATGTGGCGTACTTCTATCATTTTTGCTTTTGTTACGGCAGGAGCTATTTCTCCAAGTTACCAGCAAGATGCCGTCCATGTGCTGTGTGCCCAATTGCAATGGGAACTACAAAAAAGGCCCTAGAGTGAGTATATTCTGTTTCCCAAGAGACAAGGTGCTTGCCAGCCAGTGGCTCAGAGCAATCAAACGGGACAACTTTTCACCGACGGCCAGTAGCAGGGTGAGTCTATGATCTTTGTAGTATTTGTAGTAGCTTTATTAGCTAATAATGAAAGAAGTGAGACGGTAAGTCTAGCATATATAGCATACTTATAAGGCATACAAAGCGAAATGTTTGTAGCATTAGAAATGGCGGACGCTATGTCACAAAAAATATTACTAATATTTTGAGAATTATCATTTGTGTTGTGTCGTTCATAATTCACCTCCGTCACATCTAGTGGGATCATGCTGCTTTGGCTGACTATGTTTTTGAACTAATGAAGGATTAGCAGCTGGCACTCGTGGAGAATGTTGTTCACGAATGTAGGTGTTTCGTGAAATATTGTCAACGCGAAATCCTGTAGACCCCTCCATTCACCTCTCTTATTTCACTGGTTTTACGACTTAACTGCTGCCTTGATACATGTTACAAGCCACATAGAGGCACTAGCTTTCCATGAGAACACTTACAAGTAATAATAGTTACTCATAAGACTAAAATATTCACGTCAAAAGTAAAGCCTTTTCAGGTGTAGGTTTCAGGTTCAAATATCTTTTGTCTGAATACCAGTGCATCTAACTACTCTCATAAAATAATATGTATCTCAGAGTACTCTGTAACATGCTTTAGGGCAGCAGTTATGCTGTAAAACCAGTGAAATATGGAGGGGTCTACAGGATTTCGCGCATTGACAACATTCCGCACAAAATCAGGACCCACATTCTCCACGAGTGCCCAGCAGCCTCTGAAAGAATGGTGATATAAAAGTAATTACACTTTACATAATTATCCATTGGTATCCATACTAGAGATGTCGATGAAGTGTGGGGGTAACACCTTAGTAGCGGTGATTTTTTCTGATTCTTGAAGTGTTGTGGTGTTTGTTGCTTGATCACCCCGTTTTGTGCTTATACTTGTGAATGCTCTTGTGAAATGTCTTGGCTTCTTGCTTGCTAATCAATGTTCTTGCTGTTTCCTTATTTTCCACATCAGTAACAAAGTTTGTTTCTTCACATCTGCATCCTGTTCATCTGCTAGGAGTAAAAATGTGCAAGTTTTAAGCATTTGTCAGTGTGTTGTCTTGTAGAAAGTTTAAGTGTTTCCTTATGTCTTTATATTCCTCGCACTGTAATAGGAAGTGTTCTAAAGTTTCCTGCAGTCCAGTGTTACATGTCGTGCATGCTGTGTTCCCGAGGGTGTGTCTGTTCCTGTAGTTTAGTTTAGTTTCAGTGTATTGCTTCTGCATCTTATCAAAGTTGTAGTGGATTCATCATTTATCATAAAAGTCTTTCTTTTATGTGTGTTTGTATGTTCTGTAAAGTCTAAGTGTCTCTTTTTCAAGTAGTTCTGCTTTCCATTTCTTGGTATCATGCTCTTTTAATTTGTCAGTTATTTCGTGTTGTGTACTATACCAAGCTGGTATATGTTGGTATTATGCTCTTTTAAATAACTGTTGACTGTTTCACTTGCTCTTGCTGCTAAGATGAGTGTCAATGTCATGTTTAGGGCACCTGATTCACTTTGTGCTAAAATAAGGCCATCATCTGCATAAAACAATGCAGGGATAAAGCATATCTCATCTTTAAATCCAATATTTGTTTGGTTCAGGTGTAGGATGATGATATATGTTATCATTAAGAACAGTGATGTTGAAACCATTGCAACCTTGCCTTATTCCGCTGGTGACATCCATGTTTGTTATGATCTCATTGTTTAGATACAGGATGGTCTTGTCATTTAGGTATATGTCACTTATGACGTCAATTATGTGTGGATGTATCCTGAACTTTTTTTAGGCATTCAATTAGGGGCTTTCTTTTCACACTGTCGAAGGCTTTCTTGAAATCTATAGCGATGGTATTAATGGTCTCTTCATCTTGAAAGACCACCACCACCAAACCACCACCACCTCTACCACCACCACCACCACCACCAAACCACCACCACACCTACCACCACACCACCACCACCACCACCCACCACAACCACCACCACCCTACCACCACCACCTCTACCACACCACCACCACCACCACCACCACCACCACCTCTACCACAACAACCACTACCACCACCACCACCACCTCTACCACCACCACCACCACCACAACAAATACCACCACCACCACCACCACCACCACAACCCCACCACCACTACCACCACACCACCACCACCACCACCACCACAACAACAACACCACCACCACCACCACCACAACACCACCACCACCACAAAACCACCACCACCACCACAACAACAACAATACCACCACCACCAAACCACCACCAGCACCACCACCACCACCACCCCCACCCCACCCCCACCACTACCACAACAACAACAACACCACCACCACCACCCCCACCACCACCCCCCCACCACCATTGATGATAATGACAGGGATTCAGATTAACGACATAAATAAGAGCGTGAACTGAGAAAGTAAACCTGTACGGGGAGCGGAGCGGTCGAGCGCGCGAGATCCTCATGGTGTGACGTCACGGGCGATGTACCAGGCCTTATCATCTCGGTGGCCACGTTTCGCCCCCCCCAGACCCCCCTGCTAGTTAACTAATCCAACCTGGGCCCTTGTTTTCGTTACCTAACCTCGCTAGGGGGTTTCCCCCCCCCCCCAGACCCCCCTGCTAGTTGACTAACCTAACCTGGGCAATTGTTTTCGTAACCTAACCTCGTTTAGGGGAGTTTCGTCCCCCCAGCCAGACCCCCCTTGTGTTATTTTTAATTTCCGACGGCTGTCTGTGCGTCCAAGATTGATGGGTGAAAATGGTAAATAGGCCCTCCGCTCAAAACAGCGGGAGAACACCGATGGGTATGTTGAGTTGTTGACTGTCTTGACTTGAGTTCTTTCAACGGAACTACCAAGAAAACAACTGAAAAGTATGAATTAGCTGCCTTTATGGCTTCGTAACCGCGTTGATTCTTCATCAGAAATGTATCACATATTGAATATGTTGATTATTGATGTTCAATGGAAGTATTTAATAATACATGATGCTCATCGATCATCTCGTCGGTAGGGGGTTACCGCCCGACAATTTTTGCCCGATGGGGCCCACGATGGGGATGAAATGGCGCTGTTCTTGAACCAGAGGTGTCGGGCATTTCCACGCCGGGACCCTATGGGGAGCACGATAAGACCTTCTTGCAACTGGGCCTATCACTCACCACCGTCGGTGCTTGCCGTCGGTGCTTGTCGACGGGAAGCACCGTTGCCAGGGTTGTGTCCACACGAACGGTTTTGTTCGGCGGTCAGCGCGCTTCCTGATTTCAAAGTGAGAGTCATGTTTTCTGCATATCGTGTACTCTCACTCGAGATTATGAAATAACCACAGGAGGTTTAGAAAAACTGACCCAACTATCATCTTCATGACACATTTCTGCATATCATAAGCAAGAAAAATATACGAAAACCTTTTGTGTATTCTAAAAAATATAGCAAAAAGAAATAGTGTATAAACATTTTTCTCATTTTTTTGTCTTAAAACTCGCGAATTTCCCGACCTTTTCCCTTTTTAATTTTTTGATCACATCCCCGTAATCAGTGCTTTTTTGGTTTCTGATGGTATAGGGTACATAGCAATGAAAAAAATCTAGATAGTAAAAACTGCCGAAAAAACTTGAAGCATGTGTTTGGCGCTCCCCGTGAGTGAGGGCATCCCCGCCCAATTTTAAAACCTGCTAAAATGTTGGCGGGCAGCCCCGACGGTTACTTTTGCTCTCGGATCGTGTCCACATGCCATTTGAGTGCGAACATGTTGACGGCAAGCGCCGACGGTGGGGGAGTGTTAGTGGGACGGGGCTTAATGTGTATTTTTCATACAGGGCTTTTGGCGTCGGCTGCTCCAAAATGAAAAACAACCCTTAAAAGCTTTGCATAAAATGTAAACAAGCTTTCCAAAAAAATGTAAACAAGACATCCATTGGGATCCCGGACAGGTGTCGTTGGGCAAGGTCGTTTTGAGTGGAGTCTTTTTATAACAAAGGCAAAAAAAAAACGGGCTTTGAGGGGAATACTTATAATTTTGACTTGATAAACAAAGGCATGTCCAGGCGTCCTACGACAAAAAAACCGTCTTTATTTTCTTAAAGGGGGGGGGGGGGGTACGAAGGGGAACCTCGGACGTCGGCGAGAATTCCTATCGGCGACATTTATAGGTATGGTTTTGAGTTTAAGATATATGAGGCATTCAATTTGTACAGAAATGCCCTTGAGAGGAGATGGGGGTATATACGGTGGTTTTTAAGAATTTCTGTACAAAATTGAATGCCTCATATATCATATGCCGCAAAGCGCCCCCGGGTGGATTTTTGGCTAGCTCCCCGGGGGGGGGTTTTGGTGGGCCTTCCCCCCGGTTTGGGGGGCCTTCGGCCCACCAAAAAAGACTCTCCAGATACCCCCTTTCTAACTTCCTGAAATCATGATGTAGAAAGTATGTATTAAACGCCAACCCATTAAAACCCCCCCAACCCCATGCATCACCCCCCCATTCACAACCATTCCCCACACCCCCCACCCATTCACTCCCCCTTTACCCACACCAACACCTTACCACACCCCCCACCTTTTCCCCATCCATCACCCCCCCCCCACCCCCCCCCCACCCTTTCACCCCCCATCCCCCAACCCCCATTACCATCAACCCACCCATTCACTCCCCCATTACCCATCACCCTACATAAAGGTTTCCCAAATTTTCCCGCAACCATTTTTTTCACAATTTGCAAATGGCTGCTAAAAAGAAAAAAAAAAAAGTGATCGGATCAACCCCAAAAAGGGCCCCTTAAAACCTTCCCCGGGTAAATTTGGGTTTCCAAAAACGGTCCCTTTGATAGGATTGTCCCAGGGGGGGCGGAACCCTATAGCACGCACACACACACCCACCACACACACACACACAACACACACACACCACACACACAGACACAACAGACACACTTTCGCTTATTATTATAGATATGTCAAAACCATACCTAAAAACTTCCCAAAGGAATTAAACCTTAAAACGTCAAGAAGTCTTAGGCGGTTTGGGCAAGCCCACGGGTTATGGACTCGCTCAGCGGAGATTGGCGTTGTGGGTGGGGGGGGGTGCCAGGAGGACAAAGTTTCCGGATCTTCAAGTCGCTTGTGATCCCGTCTTACTCTAGGGTTTGTGAGAATGGACACTAAATGGGATTTGAAGAGACGAATCAATGCCTTTGGTATAAGATCTTCGCGGGAATCATGGGGATCGCGGGATGTTACGTGTAAATCAGCGATTGCACCGTGAGACTGAATCGGGGCCCTTTACCTGCAAGTCCGTAGCGCCAACTTGGCTATATGGCCAGTGGACGCTACCCTAAAAACCGATCCTTCCCAGGGGTGTATCTGTAAGAGAAAAATCGGCGTGGAGGAGGCCAAGGGGGCGCCCACAAGGCTCGGGGCTGGGGCAATTTGAGTTTCTTGTCGAGAGCTGTTGGGGTATGGGAAAGGAGCCTGCATGGGAATCGCGGTGGTGACCCCCGGGAGGGGCGTCGTAGGGTGGGGAGGCGACGCCCCCCCCGGGTATGCCCCCAATTTGTTTGATTGATAGGAATTCTCACCGACGTGGCAGTTTTTCCACTTCGTGCCCCCCCCCCCCCCTTTAATGAAAATAAAGACGAGTTTTTTGTATGGGACCCCTGGAATGCCATCAAGTAAAATTTTAGTAAGATTTCCCTCAACGCCCGTTTTTTTTGCCTTTGTTAAAAAACGGGACTCCACCTCAAAAACAGACACTTCCCCACACGCCCCCTGTATGGTGGCAAAAGAACACATGCGCGACTCCGCTTTTGCTCCCAAAAGACCCGGAAAAAAAAAGGCCGTGGACATGGCCTTAGGTTAGGGTTGGATTTTTGCAATAGGGGGGTCAAAAATGGGGTTTTTTAAATTTTTTTTTGAAAAAAAAAATATGGCTACGGTAGTGCGGAAAATAGTGGGTGCTTTAGATAATGACGTGCAAAAAATTTTAGCCGCAAATTACCTTCAAGGCCAAAAGCCGTCAAAAAAAGGGAAAATAAAATTATTTTCTTATATTCTCCTTTACCTTTTTTGTATACACATTATTGTACTATTGGTAGTACAAAAACAAAAATTTATGTTTTTATTATATTGGTTTGAGATGGCGACCTTAGTGTACCCGTTTTTAAAACTCCCCCACTCGGTTTTTTTTTTGAATTTTTTTCTTTTATAGCCATAAAGGGACACAGTGAAACACATAAGACACAGACCTCCAGATCCCCCTTTCTAGCTTTCTGAAATCATGGATGTAGAAATTAACTTTTAAACGCCAATAAAAGTCGTAAATAAAAAAAAAAACTTTGTCCTGGCGACTTAAGTTTTAAAATTTTCCGGGAGTTTATTTAGATAATGTTCTTTTGTTTAATGATCTAAATAATCCAGTACTCACCAGGGGGAGGTGGCTGCGTGTGAGGCCCCCCCTCCCCTCCCAATCACCCACCCTTGCGCATTTTTTTTTTTCTTTTATTTTTTTTTTTAAACTTTATTTTCAGTTAACCCTGGTTACACGGGGCAAATGTCGCCCCTTGTAGCCCGGGGAATCCCCCTTTAGCGGCGAGTGCTGAAATTAGTTCACACACCAATTCGTTGGGGAAAAACAAGGGGGTTTGTTGTTGTTCCCATGGAGCTGTAATAAGAGGAGATTGCTTAAAGGCCCCTTTTATAAACACGTCACTTCAGTAAAGCAGCTCTTTGTCTATGCAATGCAGTTTTTTCAGTTATCTTTTATAGTTTTTTCTTCTTTAACATTGGCTTAGTGTTTTTCATAAGTGTCTTATTTTTATGTCCCTCTCAGCTTCCTCCCATATGTTTTCCTTTTACTTTTCCTCCCCCGCCACCCCCACTTGCCTCGGCCCCCTTTCAAGGTGCAGAGGAATACGGGGCCAAACCGCGTAACGTCTGGCTGTTCCTGAAGGTGACGCAGCCCAGAGGAGCACTTCTTCGTCCTCACGCAGTCAGGGCCGCCCACCACCACAAAGACTCGCGCGTGCTGGTAAGTAGCGTGCATGGCGGCGTCGGGGTTGCTTCCCTTTAATTTACCTTTTTAAATTCCCTTACAGTCATTGTCAGAGTCCAATGGCTTTTTTCCAAAGGCTTTGCCCCTTCCCGGTGCCCTTCGCCCCTTGGGGCTTGTGGACTTTTAATTTCCCCTTTTTTCATTACTCGACGATATTTTCGGGCCTTAATATTTTTCGCTTTCTTTCACCCTTTTTTTGAGTTTAGTTTTATGATTTTCCCTTGTATTCCCATACCCTGCTTCATCCTCCCCCCCCCAATTTGTCTTTTCCCCTTTCATACCCTGATCTTATTCTGTTTTTCTGTTTTTGGTTTTCCGACCGTCTGAAACCCCTTTTTCCCGGTTTCCCCCAAACCATTTTCTTTCTTTTTCTATGAACAGCCTCCCGTCAGTACCCCTCCCGACCAGGTGATCTCTTTCCCCCCGTGGCGACCCCTATTCTTTGTCCCCTCCTCGGCCCCCTATATATTCATCTCTAAACCCTTCCATATTTACAGGATTCATTTGTTTGTCGGTGATCTTTTTGATATTTTCTCCCCCTCATTATCATTTTTTTCCTTTATCTTCTCCTCTGGAAAACCCTTTTTTAGTCTTTCTTTGGCTTTTTTTTTCAGTGCCTAGCCCCCCCTCTTCATACCCCACTAAACCCCGCTACCTAAACCCCCCCTTCCCACACAAATTTCCAATGAACCCAAAACCTCAGTATAAAAACTACCCTTTTTGTCTTTTATTTTGCCGCGATTCCGTAGCGCAGAAAAACCCTTGGCGTCCCGCCCCAAGGTTACAGGCACGACGCCCCAGGGCACCTTTGGGAGTTCCAGGTAGTGCCGACGAGCGACGTGGGTCCCCTGCGAGCCTACGTGGGACCACCCTTTACCTGTGTGCTGTCTGGGGAAAGCGGCTGGAGTGTACAGATAATCCCTCTGGAGGTGCGTGACTAAAGGGACAGAGGGAGAAGGAAAGGGGTGTAGTGAAGAGGGAGGTGAAAGAAAGGTTAAGGGGGGGAAAGGGGGGAAAAGGGAAGAATGAGGGAATGGTGGTTTAAATTTTTTTGTGGTGTGGGGAAGGGGGGGTTTTAGGGAAAAAAAATTTAAGAGTGACGGAGAGAAGGAAAGCATGAGGGGGGGAGGGAGAGAGAGAGGCGGGGAGGGGAGGGTTGTGTGAGGATAGGAAGAGGGGGAAAAAATTTCCCAGAAAATAATCGCACACTTTTGCGGAAAAGAGAAAAAGGGGGTTGTGCTTCAGTTTGCAGTCTTTGGGAGCATTTAGTGGCATTTTTTACAGCTTTCAGTATTCAAGAAAACTTATTTGCATTTTAAAGATTTATCGAGTACTTTAGTACTGACAAAATTATGTCCCCGTGCAAATCTTTTTTTTATCCCCTATTCCATCAAAAGACACTAAATCTTGGGGACGCGACTTTTTTTTTTTTAGATCCCCTTGTCCTATGCTGTAATCCTTTCAAGCCTTTCTTTTACCCCTCTAATCTGTCTGTGGGGCAACAAGATCACACCTTCATGACACTATAGGGTTTTGCCCCCATCCATCTTTATTTTCTTTTCTCTTACTTCATCTGGCTTCCTTATCATCCCCCCCTTTTCATTCAGTGTTTTCCCACACATACATTTCTATTTTTTAATTATGAATTTTTCCCTCACTTTTTTTTTAAAAACTTCTAAAGTAATTTTTTTTTTTTTATTTTTTTCCTTAGCCCCCCTTATTAGCCGGGCTTTACCGGGTCCAGTTTCTCCCTCCCCCTTTTGGCTTTTACACCCCCTCTTGTCCAGGGCTTCGGCTGCAGCAAAGCTTTGGGTGTGCGAGGCGCTGTCTCCATGGGGGTGAGGATTTGGGGGCGGCGTAAAAACTTTTTGGGTGTCCACCGAGACCCCGGGCCCAGTTTGGAGGTTTTCAAAGTGGGCACAAAGGTTAGACCCCAGCAAGATTTAGAATTTGAGACTTTTGGGGGGCCCACGGTTTCATGCAGACGCAGGTAAGATGTGGGACCGGGGCGCGGGTGACCCTGGTGCCCGGGTGGCGGGTGTCTGGGGAGGGCCCACTAATACTTCTATGGTGGTTTTTGGGGCTCAGTGGGTAAATATTTTTTAATTGGCATTTAGAAATGGATGTTTTACATTGATTTTTTTTTTTCTTAAATTTAAACTGAAAGCGTTACTGTGGGGTTTTTGGAGTTGACCCCCGGTGTTTGCATGTCCCGGCTTCACTGCTCTCGAATTAGATGTGCTTCACAAAATCGAGTTTTATAAAAATAAAACCCGGTTTTTTACTGTGCTGTGTAAAATTTCCCTTTTGTGGGGTTTATGTTTCATCATTTGAATGAATATAAGGGGTACGTTGTGAAGAAAAAGGTTGTTATATTTTTTTTCCACGTTGGTTTTTTTTATTAAAGACTATTTTTACAGTCAATGATGACACTTTTTAAATTGTAATTAAGAAAAATTAATATATTGTTGCATTTATATCCTGATAAAATTTATTTCCTTACTAACAAAAAAACAGCGTGGGCCAGTACAGCGGGGCCCCATGTACAGCCTGGGCCTGTACAGCGGGGCCATGTACACCCCGGGTCGAAAATTTTATCAATTTTAGGGTAAATGACAGTTATGAAAATTTCAATGCGGGAATATTATTTTCTTGTTTTTTTGTACATGTCTCAAAGAAAAAACAAAATTGGGAACATTTATATCTTAAATATTTTTAATTTTTTCATCTAAAAATTACCTCAGTGGCTACGCTTGTGACGGGACTGCAGTTTCAGATAGGCTGCAGTATGCAAGTATTGGAAAAAATTTCTTTTGCAATACATTGAAGTGGGATAGGAGTAAAATCAGAAGAGAAAGACAAAAAAAGAGATAAAAAAAGATAAAAAGATCAAAATCAGGTCCAATCAGGGGAATCTATTTGATGGTAAAAGTTTCTACACCCAAACAAAAAAAAAGTCCAAATATATAGAAGGGGGAAACGAAGAACATATCATTTTGGGGAGTATTGGGTTCAGTTTATTGGGCCATTTTTCAGTAAAATTCTGGAAGCTGAAGATATTTATTTGTAAAGGAATGTTTGAGTTATGAAATAATTAAATTAACCGGGAAAAACCCTTTGTTCCCTTTGGATGCGATGGTAAGCAGTCAACACTGGGAAAAGGGAGGGTTATAAGGCTCGAGAATTGAAGCGAAAAAGCCAGTTCAACTTTTTTGGCAGTCCAGCCATGAAAATTTCCATACGCCCCAGTTTCAAAGGGATGAAAAACATCTGGCCCCCGCGGATTTATCGGTCCTATTTGGAGGGGAATTAGAGAGCTGTGAGATTTCCTATTGTCGAGTTTTTAAAGGATTGATGTTGAGGAACCCAAATTTTGGCGTGAGATCTCGGCCTACCAAAAAAAATATAATTGATATCCTCAGGCAATAAACAAAGGGAATTTCTCTCCAGATCTTGCTCATGTAGTCCAGGGAAAATGGCACATTTGCGATGGTGATACAGCAAAACGTTTTTAGTTAAACAGTCTAACTCTGCCCTGCCCGCCGCTGCGTTTCTCACCCCAAAACACAACAAGAACAGCGCGGGAAAGCAATTACAGCCGTGAGATTCATCTTTATAATGATAAAAACACGCCAAAGAGGAAAAACTTGACCAGATAACAAAATTAAACCAATGAAATCTCATGACCGAAAAACCATGTTAAATATGGGGAAAAAATTTGGCTAAAGATGAAACAAACGCCGGGAATTATATTAGCAAACAATCACTTAGTATACACACAGGCGCCCAATCTATACCAATAACTTACACACCTTTGGACCCAATGTTACATAATAATATAACCTAAATAATCAAATCAGGTGACATAACAAAACCCGTAAATGATCAGCAGCGTGGTGGGACACGCATGTGCCCCTTTATATATTTTTAATTTTAACATTACTCTTCACATTTTTGAGCCTTATTACCCTTTTTTTTATAGCAATATCGCCCTTTCAAACAGTCAATACCGGTGGAAGGCATCTAGATATTTGGATCAACACTATTATGGGTTTGGGTTATTTACCAATTTTTCTCCCCCCTTTGGGGTTTCCCACTTCCCCGCCCCCCCGCTGCCTCCACCTGACCAGATCCCACCCACCCCATCCCCCGGGCACACGACCCCCAGCCAATCGCGCTGGGGTTAAGACACACCCGTGGCCCCTCTCGATTGGTTCGGGGCGGGGAGCAGCTAGCATAGTATAGACGTGTGAGACGAGCTTGGCGAAGAAAATGGAACCCCCGGTAGGAGTTTGGGCAGTTTGGATCAATCGAAGTTACAGAACAAAGGGTTTATTTTTCAAGGAGAAAAGAGTCTTAAACACCTTAGCACATTTTTTAGCACCAAATAAAGGGCGCAGATCTTGGTAACAATACAGAAAAAAATATACATCTTTAAAATTTCCGAGTAGCCTCAAAGGGAGATACTCGTGTTGACATTGGGATAGAGATCAAGAAGGCTGGGAGGAAGATGATGAAAGGGGAAAAGGACCCAGTGTATGGGTCTGACTGAAGACTACCTTCACCGTCCCCTTCGTGTTTCCCGACAAGAAACGTCTGCGTGCTGACCCTGAATCCACGTCAGCGGAGCGCGAGGTCGAGGAGGGCCCCTGACGTTTTGGGGTCATTGCAAAACTCCCCGCGCAGCTGTCCGTGAGCCAAGTTTCCCCCGGCGGCCCCCGTCTTTACTACCCCGGATGATGAAGCCCCCAGGAGGGCACAAGATCCGGTCGCCTAGCAGGACCCGTGGCCCCCCGGTGGACGAGGGAAACCAACACCTTTCCCCAGGGGTGTGTCGTGTTGCCCCGCGGGGAGTGGGAAGACGTTTTGGGTGTGCTGTGCGCCAGCCTCATGCGGCGCCCCCACATGGTGGTGTGCGTCACGAGGAGCAGGGGACCAATGGCAACGGCAGCCTTCGGTGGACGCTTTTGCCCCAACACCTGGGTACCCCGGGGCGGCTTGGCGTGGGACCATCAACGTCTGAAGGACGCCGCCCTGATCTTTTGGGACCCACCCCTGGCTGAGGGTCACAAGAGGCGGGGGGGTTAACTCCCGGTCCGACGCGCCGTGTTGTCCCAGACTACGGCCTGTACTCATGGACGAGGTACAGGGTGCCGCCACCGTGATCGCAATCTTCCGCGACGCATCAAGAGCAGTTGGGGGGGGCCCACTGCCGCCTTTCCCGCGAGGAGAGACGAATATAATCTTAAGGCATTGGGCCAGTGCGGTCACAGGCAAGTGTGGTCGGCTGGTGCCAGCGATGATAGCACCTGCAAACTGGTGAGGGGGCGGCGCCACTACCCGTGGCTTCTGCATGTTATCAAGCGCCCACCGGGACGCGACGACCCTTCCCCCGATACTTATTTACCAAAACCCCTTTCAAGTTTTGTACCCGCTTCGTGATTCATTTGTGGAATTAAACAGGTCAGAAGCGCTTTTATGTTTTAGGAGCGTTGCTCTGCAGGTGTTTGCGGTGGGTGCGGCGTCCCGCGGAGCGGTAAAAACGAGGGACGAGAGTCCTCGTGCCCGAACTTTCGCATTCTACTGGGGCCCCCAAAAATGTTTTGAGCCGCATTGGGGGATACGGGGCTGGACGTGCCGTTTGGGTTTCTGCCCGCAGCTGGGGGGCTTGGGGGTTCCCCTCAGCAAGAAGTCCAGCGGGTGGGGGCGTTTTAGCGGCTCAAGCCGATGGGCGCATTTTGAGTTCCTTTGGTGGTCATGTGGGGCCGAAGTGTCCGAGCTGGAGTACAGCCGGCGCCGCAACACCCACCTCGTGAGCAAGGCTACGCCGCCAGATGCCAGCCAAAATAGTCTGGGTCCATTTCCCCCGCCACAACGTAAGCCCCAATTTTTCTCGGGGGCCGCTCACAAACTTTCTACGGGGCTCAAGGGTAATGTGAAAAGTGGGTCCCCGAGTGTATCCAAGCTTGCGCGTTCACTCCCTTACCGCGACCTGTGAGGGGGAACGCACCCTCCTCGCGTGAATCACCCCGTTTCCCAAGCCCTTTTTAGTCACTACATGACTAGAGTAATGGAGCAATGATTTACTTTTATTGCTCTGTACTACAGTTTCATTTGTAGTGAACAAACTTTTTTGCTCAAATACTGAAAAATATTACTTTTTCACGTCTTACATACTGTATATACCAATATACTATAAGTCTTTTTCTAAAAAAATTTAAAATGTAGGGGTGGGAAGGAGGATAAGAACAAGAATTAGGATGGAAGAAAAGGTAAAATTGGTTTTCCCGGGGTCCGCACATTTTTTGAGACTATTTTTTTTATAAATTTTTTATGTGGAATTTAAAAACCCGGGTATTTGTTTTCGGCAAAAAACCCCTTTTTGGGGAATTACTCTGCAGAAACTGGGCACTCTCTTCGGACTTAATTCTTTCCTTTATGTATAAATTTTTTCTCCAACAAGTAGGGGATGTACAGAAACACTTCCCGAAAACCCCCAAAAGAATTTTTATTTTTATCGGAAGCTATGAAAAGGAATTTTCCAATAGAGCAGTGTACGTGGGGGGCAAGATTAAAGTTTGCGATGAGTACCGAGTACCTGAGAGTACCTAATGCCCACCCCGGGAATACTATACGGTCACTACTAATGCCCCCAATGCACACACACAAAAACACACCACACCCCACATATATATATAATATATATATATAATATATATTATATATGTATATATATATATATATATATATATATATATTATTATATATATAAAATTATATATTAAAATTTAAAATTATATTATATATATATATATAGAGAGAGAGGAGGAGGGGGAGAGAGAGAGAGAGAGAGGGGAGAGAGAGAATGACTCTCTCTCCTCTCTCTCCTCTCTCTCTCTCTTCTTCTCTCTCTCTCTCTCCCCTCTCTCCTTCTCTCTCTCTCTTTCCCCTCTCTCCTTTTAAAAATAATTATTAAAATATAAAATATATAATATAATATATATATATATATATATTAATTAAAATATATATATATAAGTGTTGTGGATGTTGGGGCATTGTATGTGACGTATAGTAATTCCCCCCGGGGGGATTCAGGTAATAATAGTTTTGAAAGGGCAGAAATAAAAAAAAAAAGAAATATAAAAAAATGGTAATAAGGTGAATGCAAGAGAAAAAAAAAACTTTTTTGTGGTTAAAATATCTAAAAGATTTGTAAATTTCTGTATTTTGGGAAATTTGTGTCCTATTTTGATAATGTATTTTAGGATGTTGGAAGTTAAGGTTTATAAATTATTACAAGGTTTGTGAGCAATCGTTTGGAAAAAGCCCCGCCATTGTTTGGAGAAGGCACTTCCCTACCCGGGACCTTTATGCACAAAAAGCCCGTCAACATTTTTACTTTTTTGAGAAATCAAGAATATTCTCGCTTTTTATGTTCCATATGATTTTAATTTTTTTTTAGGGGAATTTTTGACAACTCACACCTAGATATGACAAAGACAACTCACACCCTAGGATAGACAAAGACAACCACACCCTAGTTGACAGACAAATCCCCCCCTAGATATGACAAAGAAAATCAACCCCAGATATGACAAGACAACTCACACCCTAGATATGAAAAGAAATAAACCCTAGTAGACAAAGACAACTCCACCCTAGAAGACAAAGACAAATCACACCCTAGAAGACAAAGACAACTCACACCCTAGATAAAAAGACAACTCACACCCTAATTGACAAAACAGTACACCCCAGATATGACAAAGACAGCTCACACCCCCCCAAATGAAAAGGGAAAACCCCACCCAGAATGACCCAAAAAGCTCACACCCTAGATATGACAAAAACAACTCACACCCTAGATATGACAAAAAAACAACTCACACCCTAGAATGACAAAGACAATCAACCCAGATAGACAAAGACAAACCCCACCCTAATATGACAAAGGGCGCCACACCTAGTATGACAAGACAACTCCACCCCAGATAGACAAAAAACAACTACACCCTAATATGCAAAGACAAAACCCCACCTAGATAGACGAAAAAAACTCACACCCCAAAGGGGCAAAGACAACTCACACCCCCGATTGACAAAGAAACTCACACCTAGCTTGACAAAGAAACCAAAAACCCAAAAGATGCGCCACGAAGAATTAAATTCGTAAAACATACGACATAGCCCACAAATAACTTAGCAGGTTTTTTGAGGGTATGAAAAAATGACAAAGGGGGAGACAATAAATTCCTCGCCCTTTTAGTGGGTTTTAAAAATGTAAAAAAACTCATCATGAGCCCGGGAATTTGTAAAGATGAAAAAAAAAAATGTGTGAAGAAATGTAAAAAAAAAGTAAAAATTCAGTCAGAGAATGAAACATCATGTTGGGCCGAAATTTTCAGAATACTTTTTGTGTAGCATTCTAAAAAAGTGTTATAAGTTAATTGATACACACAGGATCATAAAACTTTTAAAATTCTTTGAAGATTTCCCCCAATTTGGGGAAAAGGAAAAAATTTGCCCCGCAGGGAAATTCTTTTTGGCATTTATGCTTGATGCACAATGGAAATGTGTGTCCCCCAAGGAGGGCATTAAAAGTGAGCGAGTCATCCAGGCATCCGTATTATGCTTACATATACTGATCATCCCCCTATATTCATCAGAACAACCCCAAAACGTGGGTACGGCTGATTTTTATGCAACTATTATAAAAGAAGAACTTGGAACACAGTGACGGGTATGCGGCCTCAGGGGGCGTCCGTTACGAGAAAAATTAATCTTATGTGAGGCTTATGACAGGGTTGGAGCATTTCCCGAAGGGGAGTTGATAGCGGGAGGAAAGAGAGGGATGGGGACGAGGAGCATGGCAGGGAAGGAAGGGGGAGGGAAGGGAAAAAAGGGATTGGAAAGTAATAAGTTTGGGGGTTTTTTTCAAAGCAATAAAGGGTGTGGGAAGAGGACCCAACATGTAGTTTTTCACCGAGTGGGGAAGGATGAGGCAGCAGGGCCTTCACTGGAAACCTCACGTCAGCAGTAGATCCTACCTACACCCCCTATGTCTTCAGGCGCTTAAGTCAGGGTCATCTTACCCCTGATCTCAAGGACGTTAACCTTACCTTCATTTTCCCCACATGACGTACCCCCCTGCCGGTTCATTCCTCACTACCATTCAAAGGGCCACATCAGAAGGGCAAGACAGGGGTGTAAGATCATTCCCTTTTCATACCCGGAAGAATTACTCGTTCGGATAAAAACTTTTGTTCCATCCCGCCATTTCGATCTCCTCCATTCAACGCCCCCCCCCCCCCACACCATACGTATAGCCTTTTCAACCGAAATTTCCCGAAACACGCTCATGCCATGACAAAAGAAACAAAAAAATAGCCCCACATCAAACGTTGTACAACATAAAAATTTCATGACCACTGTGAATAAAATGTTAAAACAATATAAGTATTCTGCATGTAACGCCAAACCATATTCTTCTAAAATGTAATAAGTCAAATTACTACCAATTTCATATATTTAATTTCTTTTACCTACTATGGGGTATAATACCAAATTTTTACCCAATAGGTGTCTGCACGACGTCACGATCTAGCGTCTTCAAACCAAAAACCGCCGTCTTCAAGCCAAATGCCGCCCCGCGGAGCGAGTGGAGGACCCAAAAAAACTCCACTGCCCGGGGTGTTGCCAGTTATGGGAATTTTTCCCCCACTAAAATATGTTTATCAGTATAAAAAAAATTACGTTATTTCGGAAATTTTGTTCAATTATTATCAAATAAAAAACCCTAAACACATAAAAAAAACTGCCATTTTGAGATCAAGAAATAGCATTTAAATTAATATTCTATTAAATCTTTGCATTTAAATTTCTAAAAAATTTTTCAGGAGAATATGAATAGAAAGGGAATTTCATTAGCTTTCCATTGATTTCTTCGTTATCTAATAAATAATAGCGCATGCAAAATGAGGTAATAAATAAATAACCTCATGAAATCGGGTAAATTTTTTTGATTGATGAGGTTTTTTATTTTGTAAAAAGCTATTTATGCATGCTGAAAATTTAGCATATAATAATAAATAATATATATATAATATAAAATTTATATATATATATATAATATTAAATTGATTTTTTATTTGGGAGACAATTTGATATTTTAGGGTGACAAAGACACTTCATTTTTTGGGTTGTTTAGCGCAACGTTTGCCAAAAGGCACTTGGGATATAGGCTAAAAAAAAGTTTAAAAATTTAAATATTGAAATGAAAAAAGCGAAAATCAAAAAAATTTATTTCTAAGAAACAATAAAATATTCCATATTATCTAAAAATTACTAAAATAAATAAAATAAATTTTTTTTTTACAAAAAGGGCCCTTGGTGGTATGCTGTCTGATTTGGTAGAGGACTGAAGAACACTTTTTCGTGGGTAACTTTTCAACTAATGGGGCGATCGAACCGGAGTCGGGAAATCGAAACAGTGATAGTCTTTTGAGATAGTAGTTGGTGTGAAATGATTTGGTTTATTAAGAAGGGACAGATGTTTGTGGTATGGATTCAAAAAATTTAGTGTCACTAGGGTAGTGTCCTTGGATAGGATACTAAAGTTTCAAAAAAAGGGGTGATCTAAATCATGTGAGTGTGAGCGGATTGCAGTTTGCAAAGGTGAAGAAATGGGTCGCCCAGACGTGAGAAACACCTTTAGCTCAGAAAGCCAAAGGGGTTAGATTCCTTGTCGTCTCCCCGACGTATCTAGCGTTACAACTAGAAATTTAAATTTCGTAAATTATGTTAGAAATAAGGGTTTTAGGTATAGATCTTTATTTGAAATGAGTTCTTAAGGTAAAGAATTAGTAAAAAAATTAAATTTTTGATTTAGGAAGTGCAACTTAAGTAGATCTTTGATTTTTTTTCGAAGGCGTAACTGAGATGGCCGTAAAAGGGGATTTTAAATAGTGTGTGCAAATGGGTTGGTTGTTCGACTCTGGGTTGAATTTTTTTATCAAGAAACTTTGAGATGATTGTTAAATTTAAATTTTGAGGGGGTAGCATTTTTGGAAAAAAAATTAGTAAGGAATTTGATCTCATTATCAAAGGAAAACCAATTAAAAGAGAAACTATAGATCTGTGTAGTAGGGTTTTAAAAGTATTGATTTAAAAAGGTTAGGTTGGGGATGAATGAAACAATGAGTTCCAAGCCAGGAAGTAGGTTTTCTATAGACTGGGGGGTAAGGTAATTTTTTTTACGATAACTAGGATATTTTAAAAATGGTAGTGTGATTTTTTTTAATTTTAAATTGTGAATTTAATTTTGGGTGCTGAGTTTAAGGTACTTCAAAAAATAAGGGAATGGCTCGGTTTTTTTAAAAAGAAAAAAAGTGTCGTCTACATTTTCGTTTATAATAAAAAGGTTTAAAATGTTTAGGACATTTAGACAGCCCAATGTCCTCATGGTGACAAAAAAAAAGCTTTAGAAATGAAGGCCCCAGGCACGATCCCCATGGAAAACCCATCAGTTGGACATAAAGTTTTTTTAAATATAATGGAGAGTTTTTTATACTAAAGTTAATAAATCAGAGAATTGTTTTTTTGATTTTCTTGATTTTTTAACTTTAGCTAAAAAAGATTTCCCCCATTTTTTTTAGCAAAAAACTTATGCCCAAAAACTGATGGGTTTCCATGGGATCGTGCCTGGGCCCTTCATTTGCAAAATGTTTTTTTTATGTCACCATGGGACATGTGGCTGTCAAAACTTCCTAAGCTTTTTTAAACCTTTTATTAAAACGTATGTAGACGACACTTTTTTCTTTTTAAAAATACCGAGCACTTTCCCCTTTTTTCTGAAGTACCTAATTCTCAGCCCCCAAACATAAGTTCACATATGAAATTGAAAAAACAATCATCACTACCTTTTTAGATATCCAGTTACTCGTAAAAAAAAATTTCCCCTTTACCCCCTCAGTCTATAGAAAACCTATTTTTCACTGGCTTAGGAACTCAATATGCTTCTTTTATCCCAAACCTTTTTAAAACAATACTTTTAAGACCCTACTAACAGATGCTAAGTTTCTCTTCTAATTGGTTTCCCGATTATAATGAGATCAAATTCCTCACAATTTTTTTCCCAAAAAATAAGGGCTACCCCCTAAAAATTAATTGAAGCAATACTCAAAGTTCTCAGAAAAAGTTCCCCCCAGAGCGAACGAACCCAAACCCCATTTTAGACACACATAGTTAAACCCATTTTAGGGGCATCTCGTTACCCCATTCGAAAAAAAAATCAATGATCTATAAGTTGCATTTCCTAACTCAAAAATTTGAATTTTTTTTACAATTATTTCCCTTTAAAAAACTCATTTCAAAATAAAGACCTATACCTAAAGCCTTATTTTAAATAATTTTACGAATGGACCCTTTTATCACCCCTTTAAAACACGGGAGTTTATAAAGCTTGGGTGCAATATAGGCTCAATCACTGTACTCTTTTTTTTTGCTGAGAAATGCCCCAAAATGAAATAGGGCCTTTTTGGGGCCAAAATATCCAACAGGCGGAACGCGCTGTGACGTAAACTGCAGATAGATCTCCCCTGATCAGCTGATCGGTTTTTTGGCTAGCAACCGAAATTATAGTTTTATTTAAACCCTAACTAACTTGCATTACCCTTTTACCGCAAGTGACCAGAATCCTCCTTAAGTGGTAGAGGTTTTTCACTGTGTTTGAATATGTAAGTTGTAGTTTATAAGGAAAAAGTGGATAGAAGAGCAAAGGGGCCCCGTGACACCAGACAAGTGTGATTCTGGGATCGGTTTTCCTTATGGGGAGCTTAAAGAACCTGCAATGACTGTACAGCTGGGACAGATAGACAACTCTAGAGGAACAGGTAAAATGTATGGTTAGTAAAGGTTGTAGTGGTGAGTAGAGGGGACGAAGGGTGTATGTTTTGTTATTGGGAAAGAAAGATACATTTTACCCGTTCTCTATGAGTTTGTATTGTCTAGCTTTACAGGGATTGCAGGTTTATTTAAGCTCCCCAAAGGAATGCCCATCCAGAAGTCGCACTTGTAAGGGGTCAGGGCCCCTTATCTCTGTTACCACTTTTTCCTTATAAACTACAACTTTCATATTCACAAAAAACAGTGAATACCCACTACTCCTTGAAGGAGGATTACTGGGCATCTTCGGAGTAGGGGGGAATGCAAAAGGGGGTATTAGTAGGGAGAATAATGTAGCGGCCGCTTTACACTGTTTTTTCTCTTTGTCTAAGCTAGTGACGTCACAACATGGGGCCCTTTGTTTTTGAGCGTATACATTTTCCCGTACTTAAATTGGCTGTATCATCAAAAAAACTGTTCAATTTGAAAAATCAACATCAATGCCCAAATATATGAGGCTGAAGAGTAAAATCAAACCTACCTCAAGTAGAGTAAAGGGTCCTTTAAAAAGTTTAGTTGTAACGTAGATACGTCGGCGAGACGACAAGGAATCAACCCCTTGGCTTTCTGAGCATAAAGGTGTTTCGCACGTATGGCGACCTTCTTTACCTTGCAATCTGCAATCCGCCACACTCACAGATTTAGATACCCTTTTTATGAAGCTTTAGTAAAACCTATCCAAAGGGACACTACCCTAGGACACTAAATTTTTAGAATCTTTTCAATCAAGATCTGTCCCCGATTTAATAAACCAAGTAATTTTACACCAACTAATATACCAAAAGACTATCACGTTTCGATTGCCCCACTCTCGGTTCGATCGCCCACACAAGTGAAATGTTACCCACAAACTAGTGTTCATTCATCCTTACCAATCAGACAGAAACACCAAGGTCCGTTAGTACAAAAATTTTATTTTTTTTATTAGTTAGTAATTTTTGTAATATAGGAATATTTTATTGTTTTTAGAAATAAATTTTTTTGATGTTGCTTTTTTTTGCATTTTCAAATATTAAATTTAACTATTTTAGTCTGATGATTTCCAAGTGCCTTTGGCGAAACGTTGCGCATAAACAACCCAAGTATGACGGTGTCTTTGTCACCTGAAATATCAAGATATATATATATATATAATAGTATATATATATATATAATAACATTATTATATAGATATATAAAATATATGTATATAATAAAATATATATATGAATATAAAATATATGGAGAGAGAGGAGAGAGAGAGAGAGGAGAGAGAGGAGAGAGAGAGAGAGAGAGAGAGAGAGAGTATTCTCTCTCTCTCTCGTTATCTCTCGGTAATCTCTCTCTTCGGTATCTCTCCTCTCTCGGTATCTCTCTCTCGGATCTTCTCTCTGTTATCTCTTTGTTATCTCTCTCTCTCTCTCTCTCTCTTCTCTCTTAAATTGCCCCCGCTAGTGAGTAGTTTGTAAAAAAAAAACGGTTGCGTTCCCTTTGTGACACGCGAAAACCCCCCCTGAACCCAGAACCCAACCCCGAATGAAAGAACTGGCATGCAGCTTGGGCACAAAGGAAGAGGCCTTTTAAAACCCCGTCCACATACCACACCACCTCGGGCTTTCCGTGGTGCTTGCCCACGGGAAGCACCCTTGCCCGGGTTGTGTCCCCCGAACGTTTTGGGGGGCGGTCAGCGCGCTTCCCGATTTCAAAGTGAGAGTAGTTTTTTTGCATATCGGTACTCTAACCGAGATTATGAAATAACCACAGGGAGGTTAGAAAAAAATGAACCCCAAATATCATCTTTATGAACATTTCGCATTCATAAGCAAGAAAAAAAAATACGAAAACCTTTTTTTGTATTCAAAAAAAATAGCAAAAAGAAATAGTGTTAAAACATTTTTCTCACTTTTTTGTCTTCAACTCGCTGCAATTTTTTCCCATATTCTCCCACCTTTTTTGTTTATACATACTTAATCAGCTGACTTT
The DNA here is from genome assembly GCA_016584305.1 of Chionoecetes opilio. Classification (NCBI taxonomy): domain Eukaryota; kingdom Metazoa; phylum Arthropoda; class Malacostraca; order Decapoda; family Majidae; genus Chionoecetes; species Chionoecetes opilio. The sequence goes on along the minus strand of JACEEZ010009557.1, from coordinate 3,604 downwards.
CTGGTTTTGATGGTATACGGAAATAGCAATGCAAAAATATCTAGATAGTGAAAACTGCCCCATAATTGAAGCATGTGTTTGGCGCGACCCGTGGGACGGGCAGCCCGCCCAATATTAAACCTGCTGAATGTGGGGGCAGCGCCGACGGTTAAAATTTTTCTCGTCGGATGTGTCCACACTGCCCCTTTTGAGGGACGAACACGTTGACGGCAAAGCGCCCGACGGTGGTGAGTGATAGTGTGGACGGGGCTTAAGGCGGCGTCACATAAAAAGGCCGGTTCCCATCAGCCGCTTGTACGGCCCTCTTACAACAACACCCCTCAACAATGACGTCACCATCATCACCGCTGAGTGGATTGTGGTAATTGGGACATTTTTGGGAACTCCGCTCGAGCGGACACCCCCCGAGCGGGAGAGATGACTTGAATTTAACTTTGTACGGCGGCCGTACAGCGGTACGGCGGGGCGGGAGACTTTTTTGTGACGTATTTTGACGTCTTTGTTGTTTTATGGCGGCCCGTACAAACGGGAAAAGGGGGGAACGGGCTTTACACTTTTTTCCCCTTTGATAGACGATCTCCGTTTTTGGGTTTTCCGCTCTGACCACCCCCCACCCAAAACCCCCCACACCACCCCACCATACACCACCCTTCCCCCGCCCTCCACCCGCACCCCGCGCACACCCCCCACACCACCACACCCCCCCCACCGCCCTCCCACACCCCCCACCCCCCCCTACTTTACGTAGTACATAAAAGTGTACTACTACTACTTATACTGCGTACTGTACTACTATACTATACTACTACATATACTACCACAACTACTACTGTATACTGATACTAAATACTGCTACTACTACTACTATACTGCATACTACTATACTATGCTGTTACACTAGCTCCCCCCTCCTCCTCCTCCTTCCCCCCCTCCTTTCCTCCCCCTCCACAAACGATCAAATGCAGACTGCGATTCTAGAGAATACAAGACGTAAAACGTCGCTGCAAGGGGTTTAATTTTAAAACTAAAAAAACGTGAGTATGAAAAAAAAAATGCAAAGGAATCCAATCAAACCCGAAAAAAGGGTTTTTTCAAACGTTGAAGAAGAAAAAAAGTCAAAACAATATTTGGGACTGAAAGATAATAATAATATTTTGCTAAATGATAATAAGAGTATGGCGTTCGTACTCAATGAATACTTTAATGCGGTATTTATTAAAGAAGACGGAACTCCATTACCAGAACCAGTAAACATGTATGCGGGACTCGAAAGGGATAGACTGGTAATAGGAGAGATAACAGTAGACGAAATATCAAAGTATTTGCTGAAACTTGACCCAGCAAAATCCGTGGGGGTGGACGAAATCTCGCCGCGACTACTTCGCGAATGTCAGTCAACTTTCGCTCCCATTAAAGATTATTTTCAATAAATCGCTATGTGAAAAAAATGTTCCTAGTATGTGGAAATTAGCTAATGTTACACCGATATTCAAGAAAGGGAGTAAGAGCCTCGCAAGTAATTACCGCCCAATTAGTCTAACGTCCGTGATTGTTAAACTATTTGAGAAAATATTGCGGGATAAAATAGTGTCTTTTCTCGATGAAAATAACTCAATACTAAACTCCCAAAATGGATTTCGAAATAAGAGATCCTGCTTAACAAAACTACTGGATTTTTTTAATGTCATTTATTCAAACTGGGACGCTAAAATTCCCTGGGATGTAATATACCTTTTTTTTCAAAAAGCCTTCGATACAGTTCCCCAAAGCGACTGTTGACCAAATAAGGGAATGGCTTAGGAGAGCAATTATTTTCATGGTTTGGCGATTGTTTTAAAATCGTAAACAAGGGGTATAAAAATGGCGGGGCATCTGATTGGTTAGTTTGTTATAGGGGGGTGCCTCGGGGCTCGGTTTTGGGGTCCAAATCTTTTTCTGATATATATCAACGATCTGGACGCGGACTTGTATCTAAAATATCAAAATTTGCAGATGACACCAAATTACGGTAAAGCATATACTAGAGAAAACTGCAAATCATACAAAGTGATTTCGACAAAATCAGATTGGAGTGATAAATGGCATTAAAAATTCAATTCGATATTGAAAAGTAATGTATGGGCAACGTAACCTCAAATATAACTACAAATGCAAAATAAATCATTAACGAAGTACGCGGGAAAAAGTTTAGGTGTCATCACCCAGTAATGATTGAAAACCAGCCGAAACCCCTAGCTCCCCGTAAAAAGGCAAATATGATTTTGGGCTTTTTAAACGTAACTTTGAAAAATAAAACTCCGAAAATAATGACAAAATTATACACGTCCTTTGGGTTTGGCCCCCCTTGGAATATGCCGTTCAATTTGGGCGCCCCGTTTCGTAAAAGATCAAGCCAAATTTGGGTCTGCAAAGAAGGGCAGCCAACAAATTCCATCTCTGCGAAATTCACTTATGAAAAGGGGACTGCGGAAACTTAATATGTTTTCCTTTAAAAAATCGTAGAATCCGTGGGGGACTTGATAGAAACCTTTAAGATCCAAAAGGTTTGATGTCACATCAAAAGAAACCCATTGAGCTTTTAACTCAAATGACAACAAGAAAAAAGGGGTTTAAAAAAAAACGGTCAACGTTTGCATCACCGTCTCCGTAAAAATATTTCAATGTTAGAGTCGTTATGGTGGAACAAGTTTCCCGCAAAATTTTTCGGAGCCAGCTTAATAACTACTTCAAAAACGACTTGAGCGCACTGAATTTCTGTAAAGTAAATGGGTATTGATAGTGCGAATTTGTATCTAGTCCCCCGTACGATTAGTTTTAGTGGTAGTGTAGTTTTAGTTAGTATTTTTCATATCCTATCATTCTGCCTAGAAATTTTCCCTGTTCCTATCCTCTTTAAGGCCCCCCTCCACGGTACGATTGGTCGTCGATTTGATCCCACAGAGTGATCCCAGGATATCCTACCCCCCCTAACGATCCGACCGCACCTCAGGATCTTTAGTTTGGGATAGAAAAGGGGGAGCGGTTCCCATGTGGGCCTATGCAACAAAGGGCGAAACTTTTGATGGAACTGATACCAAAACTGAGGAGCGAAACCCTCTCCGCGCTGCACCCCTTTCATAGAGGCCCAAATTTTTTTCTTAAAAAGGGTCTTCCATTTGTGCCCAAAATTGCATGAAAACCCGTTCTTTCAGTTCAGGTTGGGTTCTGGGTTCAGGGTTGGGGTTCCCGGGCACAAAAAGGAAAGCAAAAAAAACCCCCTTTTTTTTTTACAAACATACGCAGCGGCGGGGGAATTTTTTTTTTTTTATTTTTTTATTTATTTAGAGAGAGAGAGATAGGAGAGGAGAGAGAGAGAGGAGAGAAGAGAGAGAGAGAGAGAGAGAGAGAGGAGAGAGAGAGGGGAGAGAGAGGAGAGAGGAAAAGAGAGAGAGAGAGAGAAAAGAGAAGGAGAAAAAGGGGAAGGAGAGAGAGAGAGGGGGGAGAGAGAGAGAGAGAGAGAGAGAGGAGAGAGAGAGAGAGAGAGAGAGGAGAGAAAACCCATGCTCCCCATTTCCCCACTGTAGGAGAGAAGAGAGAGAAATTGTGCATGTGTAAAAGGAATTAA
>JACEEZ010009556.1:15820-23320 GCA_016584305.1 Chionoecetes opilio | reverse complement strand
TTGGGTGACGGTAGCAGGAGGCGGGCCACGATGTCCCTGTGACCACCGGGCTGCCAGGCCCGGGGGACACATGGGGGGGGGCGAGGTGGCCCTTTGGGTCCTGGCAATCCCTCCTCCTTCCCTCTCTTCTCTCCTCTCTCCTCCTCCTCCTCTCTCTTCCTCTCTTCCCTTTCTTCTCTCCCCTCTCCCCTCCCTCTTCTCTCTCTCTCTCTCTCTCTCTCTCTCTCTTCCCTCTTTTCCCCTCCTCTCTCCCTTCTCTCTCCTTTTCATCTCTCTTCTCCCTTATCTCACACTACAAACCCCACACAACAAACAAAACACACGCACGCACGCACCACCCAAAAATACACGCACCAGCACGCACACCGCACGCAACACACCAACACACACAACAACACAACACACCACACACAACACCCCACACACCACACAACACACCAACACACCACGTACACACATACACCACACACAGGGTAGTCTGTGAGGTTTCCGGGTGAACCCATTTAAATGCCTCTTCACTTCCTACACGCGCTGCCTGTCGCTGTATATTGGAGCGTGTAATTTGAAAGCCTTTGAAGGTATATAATTATTTATCTGAGTCTCAAGGTTAGAAGGAATGTAAATATTGCTATCAACATCAAGTTTGGAAGAGACTTTGATGTTTATGCAAGCCGTTGATAAGTCTTGTAATGTACTGCAAAGTTATCTATATGTTTCTCCCTGTATTACTTAGTCATTTGTACTTTGGTGAGGCATTTTCTTACCCTACGTCTACAATGTCTGAAAGGATGGTGGATTGGGTACAGCCTTGTGCCGTAAATATATTTTTATCTTACCTGTGATAGCCATACACGCCCTAATTTACCGACGTAATACATAAACAAAAAAGTGGGTTCTTTCATGTCCGCGGTTAGAATTGAGTAAGAACCTAAGCGTTGAGACACCTGTGGTGTATTATTTTTTATCAGTTTTGTTAATGAAAATGTCAATTATCCAGAGCAAGTGGGTTTTCCCTGATCCCAGCCTGTAGCCAAGCGGTGGATGTATGAAGGCGGAAGATGACTGCTGCCGTGACCTGAGTGAAGGTCTTTGGTTTTAATGGAGCATACTCCCGGTATTACGTGCAGCACCTCAGTGTGAGGAATACAGAGCTGTCAGCGTGGCACGAAGGGCGTCATTACCCCGAGAGGAGCACACGCCAGGTGCCCTTAATGACATACCGAGGAGGGACGTGCGAGGGTTGTAATTGAAGGCAAAAAGAGTGAAAAGTGCAAAGACTTGACTGATCTACAATTATATTATAATGCAATGGATGGTGTGGTTGTCGTTAGTATCAGGTTTTGTAATGAAAGCGTAGTTTTCTTGCACAGTTTTATTGTATCCTATTTTAAATATGTTAATACAGGACACTTTGGATGAGTGTTGCATTCATTATAATTATTCTAAGGTATCCGTAATTTGTTTTTTACACATCATAAATGACTAGCCAAGGGCACATCAAAAATTAAAGATAAAAGAGGCATCAAAAAGCCTCATAACTTGCCAGTCCCTAAATAAACTGGATGCTTATTTATAATTAACTTAAATTAACTTCGGATTTATTGCTGGGATAGGTGTGGTGTAGTCCAGGGAAGAATCTTCAGGTTGGTATAGGGTGTTTGGGATTTATCTGCAGTATAGGTACAATTAATCCTGGCGGAGGTGAATAATCCCTACCTGGGTGCTAGAGGGTAGAGGCAGCACGAGTTACTTCTTGTTGGGTGCAAATATCAAGAAACCGAGAAAAATGTACCTAGGAATCAGCAGTCCTTTGCCGTGAATGAATGAATGTATTATAATAAATTATAGGATACGGAAGGATGTAAGGATAGTGGGGCGTCATCTACCTGGATTTAGGAGATGCTCAGAGTGGGAGGGGGGGCGGAGGGGCTACCAAAGCCTCATGCATGAACCGAGTAACAGATCGCCTGCATGCCATCTTGGCTCTTGATTTATGTCATAACGAAACTACTTCCACTAGTCAGGGGAATGAGGGAAGAGGTCATAGGGTGGTCCCACTGCTGCAAGGGAATAAAGGAAGACGAAACACTTGCCACTACAAATATTACTAATAAAACATCCTCGCTTTAAATATTTTGTCCCCCCCACCTCATTTTAGACTTGAAAAACAACATATTGGTACATTTATCGATTGATGACCTCGTAGCAATAGTGTTGTACAAGTGCTTGTGGCCCTTGGGAAACCCATGTATTGATGTTTGTAGTAGTAGTTATATTAGACAACATGTGATTGTAACTCCAATCGTGTTGTTGCTGCGTTGGTCACTGGTAAAAGTGCCTGGGGGTAGACGTTTCGGTGATTCCCCCCCTTTTTGTGTTCCGTGTGATTCCAGCACACACACACTCACACACGTACACAAACGTCCATGAGTCTACTGAGTTTGTGTAATGTGGCAAGACGTTACCGCAGATTTTTTTCCTGTAATCTAATACACCTAAAGTTTTTTTAGCCCAAAACCCCCCTTCAAAATTTTTCAATCGACATGGGACCAAACCGCTTACCCCCTACGATATATTTGCGATTTTTTGAGCCTACTCTCATCAAAATTTGGGAATATACAGTTTCGGCTACCCAAAACAGGACAGACAGACACACACACACACCACACGGCTACTCCTATGTATATTAGGTGAGCTTGTGTCCCAAATTATTATGATTTGAAAATCTGAACGGCATAGGAGGAAAATGCGTAACATGATCGTTAGGAAAAAAATCGAACTAATTATAGAGGTTTTCTGAGATGTAACGTGAGACAATAATCCCTAAAATGTTGGGTGAGAACCGAGAAATGTCAGACGGATGAATAGACGACATACTGTAAAGGTGGTAGTGGTGGTGGTGGTGGTGGTGGTGGCGGAAAAGGACTATTTATTTCTCCCCAAGCATTTCTTACACTTGCCAAGCTTCATATCTGCAGACACTATAACCACAGTCTCGCTTTTTAAAGTATCAGAACCTTCAGTCTTCTACCCACAACATTACATTAAAGAGAATTTTTTTTTTTTATTATATATTTATTTGTTTGTTTTTATCAATTTACTAGCCGCAAAGCCGCCCTCCGGGCGGACTTTTGGCTAGCTCCTGCGGAGGGCTATTGGGTATGCCTTTGGCCCACCACCTGTGTTTGGTGGGCCTTCGGCCCACCAAACTCAGACCTCCAGATAGCCCCTTCTAACTTTCCTAAAAATCATGGATTTAGAAATGTATGTATTAACGCCAACCCATTCACATCACCCCAACCCATCACTCACCCATTCCCCATCATCCCCCACCCATTCACTCATCCATTACCCATCACCCCCCACCCATTCCCACTCACCCATTACCCTCACCACACACCCTTCACTCAACATTACCCATCATCCCCCACCCATTCACTCACCCATTACCCATCACCACACACCCATTCACTCACCCATTACCCATCACCCCCCACTCTTTCCCTCACCCTCACCCATCAACCCCACACCATCACCCCCCACCCATTCCCCTCACCCATCACCCACACCCATTACCCATTCACTCACCCATTACTCATCACCCTACATCAAGGTTTCCATTATTCTCGCAACCCACTTTAATTTTCTCACAATTCTCGCTATAGGTTGCTAAAAAAAAAAAAAAAAAAAAAAAAATCGGTTCATCCTATAAAGTGCTTAAAACCTACCCTTGGTCAACCTGGTTCCAAAACTGTGCCATAGGGATGAGATTCCACCCACGGGGGCGGATCCTATACCACACACACACAACACACACACACACACACACACACACCACACACACACACACACACACACACACACACACACACACACACACCAGACAGACAGACACACTTTCGCTTATATTATTATAAATATTGATAATATTTTATTCATTTAATTATTATTATTTTTTATTTTTTATGTTTTTGTTTGGTCATGAGAGTTGCATGTTCCTAACCAGCTTCCTGCACCGCATCACCGTTCAGTTATTGTCTAGCGGCCGTCCTCAAGCTGGCTTCATTTCCGCCTTCCTTTACCTGCTTACTAGGGTACCGCCGTATAACAAAAATTCTTTTTCCCAAACTTTGGCATGCCAATTTCCTATGTAAAATGGAATTCTAAGAGGATTTTCCAATTCCTCTTTTGCATTTGAGAAATTTTCTTACTATGCAAAATCGCACTTTTATATTGCACCCTTATCGAATAATGCTTAAATGAGTCGCAGTGCCCGGGTAGGTCCTGTGTATTGCATCATGCACCAATTTTGAGTTCCAAATGACAAAGCGTGGTAAGCTCTTTCCCTGATCAGTTGGTTCATCAGGCACTACATCACAGTGTCACAGCCTCTACTTTGGGCCCCTAGAACGTGTCCAGGGTCCTTTTTAGACCTGAAGCAGGGCATGGTTCCGGTGGTGGGCCCGACCCCGGGATGAACCCGTCTCTGGCCTGCGCCCCACCACTGCTGCCGCAGCCTCTGTCACCTGCTTCACGACTCTTTCGGTGCTCTGAGTGTGGATAGAGAACTCCAGAACCTCGTACGGCTTGACCAGGATCTCCTGGATCTGATCCCCGGACATTGAACAGATGAATGCCGGCTCGTGCACCTGGCCAGGCTACCAGCTGATCGTGTTTCTGCAAGCTGGTGGCTGACAAGTTCCAGCTTGGGTGTGATGCGAGTCTTACACTGGTGTCCCCATACTCCTCGCCAGGGCCCCCAAACTTCAAAATCTGGGTCACGGCGAAAAACCCGCGGTCGTCCCACTCTGACTCGCCATCAGCGAGAGGAGGACACATTTTTGAGTGTGCGAACCATGCTCTTGTCCGCACGTAGAAGGTCACAGCTGTTTGGACCTTCTTGGGCTGGGGACCCTCATCAATCAGAGCTGAGTGAGGTTGTGCTTGGGGCCGTCCTCTAGTCTGTGGTGAACCTTGATGTCGTAGAGAGTTTGAAGTACACCCGCAGGCAGTACTTGACTAGGATTTCCAGGGTGTTCAGTTCTTTGCCAATCGGTCCATGCTTTCTGGTTCACATGTACACGAGCGACTGGGCTGTGGTGAGCGATCTGGAGTGGGACACATTGCCACACTTGTCTTCTGCAGCTCGGACGGAGAACGCCCCGCTTCACAGCTGGACCAGCTGGTAAGAGACCTGCTGGTCAGTGGACATGTTGACCAGGATATACTCCGGTATCTACGTGAGATCTTCGCCGCCTGGCACTCCTCTGAACTCTGCGTTGTACTGCATCTCATTCACGCTGGACACCAGACTGCACACTGGACCCGTGAAGTCACAGCTGTTGTCAGATGAGGTAGGCCCGTCGATGCTGGTGATAAGATGGCGCAGGGGCAACTCGTTTGTGTGCAACACACATATACTCCAGAAGACTTGCGTCCCAGCATCTTCTCCAAATGGGCGTGAGTTACCACCCTTCAAACCCCCTGTTGGCCCCAGTTGGGGTTCACCCCCCGCAGTACGATCAGTGAGTTGGTGGAGTCGTATGTCACCCCGCCCGATCATAGAGCGCCTGAGCCCCCATGAACGCAGGCTTCTCAGGTGGCACCGGGTCCTCTGGTACAAAGGGCCAAAGGTACCTTGCAGATGGCTCCTCTGTCACTGACACATGTTCCTCCCTGATCGACCTTGGGTGCAGTTTCCCATAGCTGTCGGGACCATCGCCCTGGTCTTGTCCCTCCTCCCATCGTAACCCAAACCAACTATTTTGGTACCCTGGTGCTTCCCCTGGTCAAGGTCCTTGGCCGATGCCATGGCATCCTGCCTGGCCCTCCTCAGCTTGTTCGGATCGCAGACCAGGTACGATATGTCTGGAGAGAGGTTTGGCCGTCAGCGTAAGGTCCTGGAGGAATCCAGAAGCCAAGGCAGCAAACAGTAGCGGGCGAAACGTCGAACCGGATGCTTGCCAGCGCCAGGTTCCGGACTGGCATTGGTTTCTTTTTGCAGTGGCCTGTCCAAGTATTGCATCACAAGGGGGGCCAGGGACCAAGGGGTGCCAGGGATCAAGAATTTATGATAGGTGCAAATGAGGCCGTTTACTTTTAGTGGGGCTAAGCTATGTTTTGCATATAAATAAAAAGTCCATTTTTGCTAGCAAGAAGTGCTCAACCAAAAAGTTGAAGCGGACAAACCACCCCTAAAATTCAATTTTACATTAGAAAACACCCCGCCAAATTCAAAATAATCTATATTTTATTGTCATTGGACCTAACGGCGTTACCCCACCAGGCTCACCCCTTCTAGACAGCCTTCCGAATTTTTTCCCAAGACTACCGGTACCATTGCTCTCTCTCTCCTCTCTATCTCTCTCTCTCCTCTCCCTCTCAGTTTTTCTCTCTCTCTCGTCTCTCTCAGTCTCCCCCGGGCCCCCGCTCTCTTCTTTTCCCTATCCCTCTTCTTTCTTTCTCTCTCTCTCTCTCTCGCTCTCTGTCGCTCTTCTCTCGCCCCTTCTCTCTCTCTCTCTCTCTCCCCTCTCTCTTCTCTCTCTCTCCCTCTTCCCCTCTCCCTCTCTCTCTCTCTCTCCTCTCTCTCTATAATATTATATAAAATAATATATTTATATATTAATATTAACTCTCTCTATCTCTCTGGTGGTGTGTGTGTGTGTGTTGTGTGTGTGTGTGTGTGGGGTTGTGTGTGTGTGTGTGTGTTTTGTGTGTGTGTGTGACAAGAGGGTCGTCTCAAGGCCTCAGTAGGGGAGTAGAGGGAGAAGTCGGGTGTCGCTGCTTGTCTCTCGGCCTTACAACATTCCTGCTGCCTCCCGACCATTTACCATTTATTCCAGCGCAGATTTGATCTACCTCACCTCTCTCACCCCCTCCACCATCATGGCGAGGACATCAAGGCATATAGTGGCTCAGAGAGAGAGAGAATGCTGACTGTAGTTCAGCAAACTGTCCCATGCGCGTCTGACAGCTAGCACCCTTTTGTGACTAGTACCTTATGAAAAATGGGGGGACCAGATACCAACTATGTCAAAATTAGCACTTTCAAGAGGATAAGAGAGAATGGGCTGCGAGAGTAAACAAACAAAAAAAGCATCTGCTCAGATTCACTGAGCCTCGAGGTTTAAAGGCCGCGCGGGCTTTTTAAACTGCGCGCCTTTAAACTTATCTACCGAAAAATTGCCTTTATCCAGTTTTCCTTTAATGACTTCGCCACTATTATACCGAATGTAATAAAGAATATATCATTCGAAAAGGAAAAAATGATGTGATTTTTTTAATCCTATGGTTTTTTTCAATTTGGTTAAAAACCCTTTCAAAAATAGGAAATATATTTACGAGATCTAAAAAAAAAACAATGTAAAAAAATATAGAAGAATAAATTCAAAATTTTAATAGATGAATTTTTTTTTTTTTTTTTTTTTACAAAGGCCTATAGGCCTGTAGGCCAGGGTGACACATGGGCTCGGATGGTAGGCTATGGAGGCTCCAAAGTGA
>JACEEZ010009556.1:0-13121 GCA_016584305.1 Chionoecetes opilio | reverse complement strand
CCTCCCACTTACAATTTTATAGTAAACATCCTCGCTTTAAATATTTTGCCCCCCCACCCCCACTTAGACTTGAAAAACAACATATTGGTAATTTATCTGATTGAGACTCGTAGAAATAGTGTTGTACAGTGCTTGTGGGCCCTTCGGACCCATGTATTGATGTTTGTAGTAGTAGTATATATTAGACAACATGTGATTGCAAACCCCAATCGTGTTGTTGCTGTCGTTGGTCACTGGTCAAAGTGCCTCGGGGTAGACGTTTCGTGTGATTCCAACCCTTTGTGTTCCGTGTGATTCCAGCACACACACACTCCCCACACGTACACAAACGTCCATGAGTCTACTGAGTTTGTGTAATGTGGCAAGACGTTACCGCAGAGTTTTTCCTGTAATCTAATACACCTAAAGTGTTTTTAGCCCGAAACCCCCCTTCAAAATTATTCAATCAACATGGGACCAAACCGCTTACCACCTACGATATATTTGCGATTTTTTGAGCCTACTCTCATCAAAATTGAATATACAGTTTCGGCTACCCAAAACAGACAGACACACACACACACACACACACACGGCTACTCCTATAGTATATTAGGTGAGCTTGTGTCTCAATTATTATGAGTTGAAAATCTGAACGGCATAGGAGGAAAATGCGTAAACATGATCGCTTAGGAAAAAAATTGAACTAATTATAGAGGTTTTCTGAGATGTAAAGTGAGACATAATCCCTAAATGTTGGGTGAGAACCGAGAAATGTCAGACGGATGAATAGACAGACATACTGTAAAGGTGGTAGTGGTGGTGGTGGTTGTGGTGGTGGCGGCAAAGGAACTATTTATTTCTCGCCAAAGCATTTCTTACACTTGCCAAGCTTCATATCTGCAGACACTATAACCACAGTCTCGCTATTTAAAGTGTCAGAACCTTCAGTCTTTCTACCCACAACATTACATTAAAGAGAATTTTTTTTTTTTTATATATATTTATTTGTTTGTTTTTATTAATTTACTAGCCGCAAAGCCGCCCTTCGGGTGGACTTTTTGGCTAGCTCCTGCGGAGGGCTATTGGTGGGCCTTTGGCCCACCACCTGTGTTTGGTGGGCCGAAGGCCCACCAAACTCAGACTCTCCAGATAGCCCCTTCTAACTTTCCTGAAATCATGGATGTAGAAATGTATGTATTAACGCCAACCCATTCACATCACCCCCAACCCATTCACTCACCCATTACCCATCATCCCCCACCCATTCACTCATCCATTACCCATCACCCCCCCATATTCCCTCAAACCCCTCACCCATCACCCCCAACCCATCACCCCCACCCCTTCACTCCACCATCACCCCACACCCCTTACCCCATCACCCCACCCATTTTCTCACCCATTACCCCATCACCCCCCAACAAGGTTTCCATTATTCATGAACCCAAATTAATTTTCTCACAATTCTCGCTAATAGTTGCTAAAAATAAAAAAAATAAAATGATCGGTTTCATTATATAAATGGGCTTAAAACCACCCTGGTAAACTGTTCCAAAACGGCCATATGAGAGATTCCACCACGGGGCGGCAACCTATGCCACACACACCACACCACACCACAACACACACACACACACACACCACACAAACACACACACACACACACACCACACACACACACACACACACACACACCACACACACACACACAACACACACAGAGACAGACAGACAGACACACTTTCGCTTATATTATTATAAATATATTTATAATATTTTATTAATTTATTATTATTATTTTTTTTTTTTTATGTTTTTGTTTCTGTCATGAGAGTTGCATGTTCCTAACCAGCTACCTGCACCGCATCACCGTTCAGTTATTGTCTAGCGCCGTCCTCAAGCTGGCTTCATTTCCCCTTCCTTTACCTGCTTACTAGGGTACGCCGTATAACAAAAATTCTTTTTCTCAACTTTGGCATGCCAATTTTCCTATGTAAAATGGAATTCTAAAAAGGATTTTATCCCAATTCCTCTTTTGCATTTGAGCAATTCTTACTATGCAAAATCGCACTTTTATATTGCACCCTTATCGAATAATGCTTAAAAGAGTTTCGCAGTGTCCGGTAGGTCCTGTGTTTGCATCATGCACCAATCTGAGTTCCCCAAAAGACTAGCGTGGTAAGCTTTTCTGATCAGTTGGTTCATCAGGCACTACTCACAGTGTCACAAGCCTCTACGTTGGCCTAGAACGTGTCCATGGTCCTTCTTAGACCTGAAAACAGGGCATGGTCTCCCGGTGGTGGGCCCCAGCCCGTATGAACCCGTCTCTGGCCTGCTGCCCCCACCACTGCTGCCGCAGCCTCTGTCACCTGCTTCACACTTCTTTCGGTGCTCTGAGTGTGGATAGAGAACTCCAGAACCCCGTACGGCTTGACCAGGATCTCCTGGATCTGATCCCCGGACAGTGAACAGATGAATGCCGGCTCGTGCACCCCGGCCAGGCTACCAGCTGATCAGTGTCTGCAAGCTGGTGGCTGACAAGTTCAGCTTGGGGTGTGATGCGAGGTCTTACACTGGTGTCCCCAAAACTCCTCGCCAGCCCCAGCTTCAAAATCTGGGTCACGGCGAACCTGCGGTCGTCCTCCCCTCTGACTCGCCATCAGCGGGGAGGAGGACACATTCTGAGTTGCGAACCATGCTCTTGTCCGCAACGTAGAAGTCACAGCTGTTTGGACCTTCTTGGGCTGCGACCTCATCACTCGGAGCTGAGTGAGGTGTGCTTGGGGCCGTCCTCTAGTCTGTGGTAAACCCTTGATGTCGTAGTAGAGTTTGAAGTACACCTGCAGGCAGTACTTGACTAGGATTTCCAGGGTTTCGTTCTTTTCCAATCGGTCCAGGCTTTCTGGTTCACATGTACACGAGCGATGGGCTGTGGTGAGCGATCTGGATGGGAAATTTCCCACCTGATCTCCTGCAGCTCGAAGGAGAACGCCCGCTTCACGCCTGGACCAGCTGGTAAGAGGGCCTGCTGGTCAGTGACTGTTGACCAGGAAAATACCCCCGGGATCTACGTAGATTCTGCCGCCTGGCACCCTTTTGAACTCTGCGTTGTATTTCATTCTCTTCACGCTCACCGGACTGCACACTGCCCGGGGAAACCACGTTTTCAGATGAGGTAGGCCCGTCGAGCTGGTGATAAATGCGCAGGGGCAACTCGTTTGTGTCAACACACATATACTCCAGAAGAGCTTCGGGCCCGCATCTTCTCAAATGGGCGTGGTACCACCCTTCCACCCCGTGTTGGCCTAGTTGAGTCACCTTGCAGTACGATCGTGAGTTGGTGGAGTCGTATGTCACCAAAATCATAGAGCGCTGAGCCACCATGAACCAGGCCTTCTCAGTGGCACCGGTCCTTGGTCAAAAGGGGCCCAAAAGGTACCTTGCAGATGCTCCTCTGTCACTGACACATGTTCCTCCCTGACGACCTTGGGTGCAAGTTTCCCATAGCTGTCGGGACCATCGCCCTGGTCTTGTCCCTCCTCCCTCGTAACCCCAATCCAACTATTTTGGTACCCTGGTGCTTCCCCTGGTCAAGGTCCTTGGCCGATCCATGGATCCTGCCTGGCCCTCCTCAGCTTGTTCGGATCGCAGACCAGGTACGATATGTTGGAGAGGGGTTTGGCCTTTCCAGCGATAAGGTCCTGGAGGAATCCAAAAGCCAAGGCAGCATCAGTAGGGGGCGAAACGTCGAACCGGATGCTTGCCAGCGCCAGGTTCCGGACTGGCATTGTGTTTCTTCTTGCAGTGGCCTGTCCAAGTATTGCATCACAAGGGGTGCCAGGGACCAAGGGGTGCCAGGGATCAAGAATTTATGATAGGTGCAATGAGGCCGTTACTTTAGTGGGGCTAAGCTATGTTTTGCATATAAATATAAAAGTCCATTTTTGCATAGCAAGAAGTGCTCAAACCAAAAAGTTGAAGCGGACAAACCACCCCTAAAATTCAATTTTACATTAGAAAACACCCTGCCAAATTCAAAATAATCTATATTTTACTTGTCATTGGACCTACGGCGTACCCTACCAGTGCTCACCCTTCTAGACAGCCTTTCCGAATTTTTTCCCAAGACTACCGGTTACCATTGCTCCTCCTCTCTCTCTCTCTCTCTCTCTCTCTCTCCTCCTCTCTCTCTCCGTCTCTCGTCTCTTCTCTCTCTCCTTCTCTCTTCCTCTCTCTCTCTCTCTCTCTTCTCTCCTCTCTCTCTCTTCTCTCCTCTCCCTTTCTCTCTCTCTCTCTCTCTCTGCTCTCTCTCTCTCCTCTCTCTCTCTTCTCTCTCTCTCTCTACTCTCTCCCTCTCTCTCTCTCCTCTCTCTCTCTCTCTCGTCTCTCTCTCTCTCTCTCTCTCTCTCTCTCCTCTCTCTCTCTCTCCTCTCTCTCTCTATTATATTTTATATATAATCTCTATATATATATATATATATAACTCTCTTCTATCTATCTGGTATGATGTGTTGTGTGTGTGTTGTTGTGTGTGTGTGTGTGTTGTGTGTTTTGTGTGTGTGTTGTATGTGTGTGACATGAGGTGTCGTCTCAGGCCTCAGTATGGGAGTTAGAGGGAGAGTTCGGGTTCGTCGCTAGCTTGTCTCTTCGGCCTTACAAACATTCCTGCTGCCTCCTGACCATTTACCATTTATTCAGCGCAGATTTGATCTACCTCACGCTCTCTACCTCCTCCACCATCATGGCGAGGACATCAAGGCATATAGTGGCTCAGAGAGAGAGAGAATGCTGACTGTAGTTCAGCAAACTGTCCATGCGCGTCTGACAGCTAGCACCCTTTTGTGACTAGTACCTTATGAAAAATGGGGGACCAGATACCAACTATGTCATATAGCACTTCAAGAGTGATAAGAGAGAATGGCTGCGAGAGTAAACAAACAAACAAGCATCTGCTCAGATTCACTGAGCCTCGAGGTTTAAAGGCCGCGCGCTTTTTAAACTGCGCGCCTTTAAACTTATCTACCGAAAAATTTGCCTTTATCCAGTTTTCCTTTAATGACTTCGCCACTATTATACCGAATGTAATAAAGAATATATCATTCGAAAGAGGAATAATGATGTGATTTTTTTAATCCTATGGTTTTTTTTCAATTTGGTTAAATACTTGCAAATAATAGGAAATATATTTACGAGATCTAAAAAAACTAAACAAATGTAAAAAAAATATAAGAAGAATGAAATTCAAAATTCTTAATAGATGAATTTTTTTTTTTTTTTTTTTTTTTTTTTACATATGTGCCTATAGCGCCTGTAGGCAGTGGTGACCCAGGGCTCGGATGGTAGGCTCTGGAGGCTCACTTGAGGGCTCTGATGGTTGGTCCTCGCCCGTTGTGGCGCAGGCAGGATTATTATAGTGACGCCTGTGATTAGAGGCTCATGCCGCCCTCCTGTGTCCTCCGATGCACTCGCAGTCGAAGGTAGAGTTGATGAGCAGGGCAGGGCATTGTTCTTAGGCCACTCGACGGTGCAGAAAGGTTTTGGGTTTCTTCGGGGATCGAATTCGGGTCACCGAGAACGCCAGTCGGAGACGCTAACCACTCCGCTACCGCCTCCCCAATATGGGGATAACTTGGGGGATGGTTTTAAGGAGATGGTTTGGATATGTTGTAATTCATAATTGCAATTTTTTTCATCAGCGCAAGTCATTGGACAAGAAAGTTATTAGGAGTTGAATTTCTTTAAAAATATATATATATATATATATATTTTTTATGTTGCAGTTATGTATCAAGCTATGGATCTGAAAATGGGCTAGGATTATTTCGGCATTAACATACTTTTGACGTAAAAAAAAAATCTTGACAATCCACCGGAAATTAAGAAATGGTGTGACGCTCCCTATAAGTGATAGGCAACAAAGGGTTACAATTTATTGTTCTAAATCTGAATGGGAGCAGGTGACAAGTGGGGTTCCACAAGGGTCTGTTTTGGGTCCATTACTATTTTTTATGTACATCAACGACTTGGATAGTGGGATTAGCCGGGATATCAGCAAGTTTGCTGATGATACTAAGGTAGGTCGGATTATTGGATCACAGTTCGATGCAAACATATTGCAGGGAGATTTTGATAAACGTAATGAGTCGGTAGTCAGATGGCAGATATAATTTAATATTGATAAGTGAAGCGTTATGAATGTTAGTAGAAAAAACCCGCGTAATTGATACACCATACGCAATGTATCGCTGAAAATATCAGAAGGTGAGAAAGATCTGGGAGTGAGGGTGAGCTCAGAACTCTGACCTTGGAAACAATATAGTGAGGCTGGAAATAGAGCTAATAAGGTGTTGGGATTCATTACTAGAAGTGTTAAAAGTACTATAAGTGCTGATTATTCAGCATTCAGTACTATAAGTGCTGATCATTCATTTAGTGCTGGTTATTATATAGCTTTATTTGGTCTAGTCAGACCTCACCTAGACTATGCGGTTCAGTTTTGGTCTTCATATTACAGGATGGATATAGCTTTGTTAGAATCTGTGCACAGAAGGATGACCAAAATTATTCAAAGGATGCGTAACTTTAGTTATGAGAAGATATTGAAGCTATTAAATTTACATCACTCGAGAGACGCAGAGTAAGTGGCGATCTGATAGAAGTTTTTAAGTGGATAAATGTATATACTAAAGGAGAGGTAGGAAAAGTTCTTACGGCTAGTAACCAGGTAGAACAAGAAGTAACGGATTCAAGCTGGAAAAGCGTAAATTAAAAAAAGAAATAGGGAAAATATGGTTCACAAATAGGGTGGTAAATATTTGAAATGGACTCAATAGACAGGTAGTTATTGCGGGGTCATTATAGAGTTTTAAATGGAGGCTAGATAAATTCATGGATAGGGATGAAAAGTGGATGTAAATAGTGCTAAGTAAGTAAAAAACCTCGTGTAGGTAGTTTTCACACGGCCGCTTTCTAGCTTCCTTATTTTTTTATGTTTCTTATGTTCTTATTTCTCGCACAGCTACTGAGCACTAGCATGAGAGTATGGGATTGGTTAACGGCCTTTTATAATACCCTTGGGAACGGATTCGATCTCATATTATATATATATATTATATATATATATATATATATATATATTATATATATATATTTATATACGACTTTTATATATGATATATCATAGATATAGATGATATAATACTAATATATATATTAATATATACTATAATATATATATATAGATCTATAATATATATTATATAATATATATATATATATATATATATACTATATGAGGCGTAGCGGAGGTTTGAGTCTCCGACTGGCGTTCTCGGTGACCCGAGTCGATCCCCAAGAAAACCCCAAAAACCCTTTTGCACCATCGAGTGGCTAAGAACACCCACATAGCTGCCTATCAACTCTACCTTTTACTGCGAGTGCAAAAAACACAGGGGGGCTGCATGAGCCTAACAGGCGTCACTATAAGAATCCTGCCTGCGTCACAAACGGGCGAGGACCAACCATTCAGAACCCAAGTGAACCTCCAGAGCTACCATCCGAGCCCTGGGTCACACCTCAGGTGCTATAGGCATAGTAAAAAAAAAAAAAAAAAAAAAAAAAAAAAAATATATATCATACTATATATATATATGTATTATATATATATATCTATAATATTATCATATTTATTTATATATATATATCTATATTAGTATTAAGAATGCTATATATATTATATATATTATATATATATACTATAATTGGTTCTTTGACAACCAATAATATTAAGACAGAGATTTTGTTAGTAGTATTCATGTGTTAGTAGAGTATTCCCAATCAGTGATGTAGCTAACGGGGGGTCACATGCTCCCCATGAGAACCATGTGCCCCACAGGTGCCCCCCCCCCATTGCATGGCTGCCGTATTATGTGTAATGCTCTAATATCTACCATGATCTGATTTTAAAAATCCTTCTATGTGGCATCAGAGTGGCCCCTGAGCTCCACATTTCTAGTGCCGTCCCATTGATAGTACCTAACTACGCCACTGCTAACAAAGCAATCTAGTCCTTTAACAACCCACGAACTACGTAACAAAAAAAATATGTGATCTTATCTTTGCCACAATCCTCTGCGAAGCTGAGTTCGAAGCACTAACGAACCATATTAATATAAGCTTTGAAAAAATACTACAAAATTATACTAACACAGTTACTAACTCATATGTAAGACTTAAGGCGTTTTCTGCAGGGGTGCAAGATAGTTTTCTCTTGCAAGAGAAAAATAATAATATGCTCAAATGCTGCTTGCTGTTCAATCATCCTAAGAAGATGCTTGCCCGACCGGCAAGTCCGTCGGTGAAGTACGTCAGCGTTCGGCTAACGTGACGATGCTTTCTACTTCAATAACAGAATGACAACCAAGTACTATCGACAAACCAATCATTCTTTCTTATTTTAGTATCTTATCATAAATTTTTAAATCAAATAAGGGAGGTTGTGGCGTGTAAATTGGATAATATAATCGTCACAGCTGTATATATATTACTTTATATGCATTCGAACATTGTTTATGCTCATTGTTTCATTGTTAATACTCATAATACTCAAGGTGTATTGTGTACTCATGTATTATGTATTATCTTCATCGCGCACTCTAGGTAGTATAGTTTATATAACTCTGTGGTCGCCGGAAGCGTTAGCTATTTAGTGGCTGATTGATCCAAAATCAACAACTTTTTAACACCTCACTCTTACCCGATTTGCTGACAATACCATTGTATATTAAGAAAAACTGAGACCACTATCATGTTACTGAGGAAATTTTCATCACATTACGTAGCCATAAATTTATAATTAATGTAGTACAAGTATACGAAAACAAGGGTCTATAAAACAGTGCATACACATTTTCTCCACTTATTTGGCTCCAACTCCTCATTTTTCGGCTACTTATGATCACATTAAATTTAATAAGTACGCTTCCTGAATCTGTACACTTTTCTGACTATGTCGGTATAGGATACGTCCCAGTGTGAAAATATCTAGAGGGTCAAAATTGTCATTTGATCTTGGTTTTGTTTACATCTCAGCCGCCTCGTCGCCTTCTCATGGAGCAAGCGACGGTGAACGGTTTCTGCGGGGGTACAGCAAGAGGAAAGTGACCGCTTGCAAGTGAGAATCTCTCTTGCTCCCCCGCAGAAAACACTTTCATAGATAACGTTACAGGTCAATAATTATTGGTCAAAGGTTAACAGGTAAGGGCATGGGAAGGAAATAAGGGAAAGGTTTGGTGTTTCGAAGCAGTGTAAAGTTCCTCGAATAAATCGGTACGAACGACAGTCGAGATCGAGCCGGGGAGGGGGCAGGACGTGTGTGCAGGCAGCTGAGAGGAGGAAGGGGTTGATTCTTTGCCAAACAACGCTACATTTTTTTGCTTTCTGCATATTTTTGCAACGTAAGTGAAGTAAAGAGAGAAAGTGAGGGAGAGAGAGTATAAGGAATGAGTGGGCAGTGGCGGATCTAAGGGGTGGCCACGGCCACCCCTGAAATCTCATTGGCCACCCCAGATCTTAAGTCGGAGGTCTGATGAAAATGATACCATTTAATTTTAATGGCAATGCCATGGCCACCCCACACTATATATGTGTCCAACCTTGGACACCCAGTCAAAATCCCTGGCGGCGCTACTGTGAGTGGAGAGGGAAGGAGGGCGTGAGAGCTGCGTGTGATTTGAGGTTGTTTAGTCCTCCCTGCAAAGTAAGTGTCTATTGCCTCTTTATTTTCTATCTTATAAACATCAGATCGGTTTTAGCCAGTGGCATAGGTACTAAGGGTTACGTGCCCCCCATGAAATATGCACACCCCCCACTGGCCATGTATTCTGTATTCTGGACTGAGAGTCTGTGAAGTGTGGGGCAGGTGTATCCAGCTTCTTTCCTGTGAATACAGGAGTGAGGCAAGGGTGCGTCCTTGCCCCATCACTTTTCAACGCTTGTATGGACTGGGTATTGGACAAGTTGTAGATCAAAGTGATTGTGGAGCATCCGTCGGCAACACCAAGATCACTGATCTTGTTTTTGCCGATGATGCAGTAATCTTTGCTGAGTCGCTGGAGGCCCTGGTCATGGCTCTCGAGGCGCTGCACGAGGAGGCAAAGCCTTTGGGACTTGAGGTCTCCTGGCTCAAGACCCAAAGGGCCAGGTATTTGGAGACATACTAGATGAAGCAGTACAGTCTGTTCATGCGTGTGGCGAGGACATTGAGATCTTGGAAAGTTTTACATACCCTTTGGGAGCGCAGTCCATAATGACGGC
Source organism: Chionoecetes opilio (assembly GCA_016584305.1). Classification (NCBI taxonomy): domain Eukaryota; kingdom Metazoa; phylum Arthropoda; class Malacostraca; order Decapoda; family Majidae; genus Chionoecetes; species Chionoecetes opilio. The sequence goes on along the minus strand of JACEEZ010009556.1, from coordinate 2,825 downwards.
GGGTCACGTCAAGAAGTCTTACGGCGGATTGCATAGCCGACGGTGTTATGGACTCGCTCAGCGGGGGTATTTGGCGTTGTCGGTACCTGTGCAGGAGGACAAAGATCCGGATCTTCAAGTCGCTTGTGATCCCTGTCTTACTCTATGGTTGTGAGACATGGACACTAAATAGTGGCTTGAAGAGACGAATCAATGCCTTTGGTAATAAGTGTCTTCGCAGAATCATGGGGTATCGCTGGGATGATTACGTGTCAAATCAGCGATTGTACCGTGAGACTGAATCGAGACCTATTACCTGCATAGTCCGGCAGCGCCAACTTCAGCTATATGGGCATGTGGCACGCTACCCCTGAAACTGATCCTTCCCATCGGGTTGTATCTGTAAGAGACAATCCGGCGTGGAGGAAGCCAAGGGGGCGCCCACAAGGCTCGTGGCTGGGGCAAGTTGATGTTTCTTGTCGAGAGCTGCTTGGTATGGAAAGGAGCCTGCATGGGAACTCGCGCGTGGTGACCCCCGGAGTGGCGTCGTAGGGTGGGCGAGGCGACGCGCCCCCCGGCGTTTGCCCCCATGATTGATTGACTGGCCATGGCTGCTGTAATCTTTTGGGACCTGTGACTGACGATATACCCTTATACCCTTTTATGTGGCATCAGAATGCCCCTGAGCTACACTTGCCATAGTGCCTCCCACAGGTGCCTCCCCCCATTGATATATGTCTAGCTAGTAGCTACACCACTGTTCCCAAGTATATAATGATGTGGTCTCTCATAGCATCTCGCACCACTCAAAATTTGTCATGCACGCTCGGGTATGAACCCGTGCTTTAAGAGATTACATTTGCATTTTACCGATTTTCCATAAGTATTTGTGAAACCTTTTTTTCTCTTCTCTTATCCTTTTCCCATTCTTTTCGTCTCCCTTGTGATATGTCTTCCTCGTTAAGCTCCATTCCATTTGTCCTCCTGCACAGGTGCTGACAATGCCAAATACTCCCGCTGAGCGAGTCCATAACACCGTGGGCTATTCCAATCCGCCGTAAGATTTCTTGACGTGACCTGCCGTCATTATGGACTGCGCTACCAGGGTATGTAAAACTTTCCAAGATCTCAATGTCCTCGCAACACCCATGAACAGACTGTACTGCTTCATCTAGTAGGTCTCCAAACACCTGAACCTTGGTCTTAAGCCAGGAGACCTCAAGTCCCAAAGGCTATGCCTCCTCGTGCCTCGCCTCGAGAGCCATCACAAGGACCTCCAGCGACTCAGCAAAGATTACTGCATCATCGGCAAAAACAAGATCAGTGATCTTGGTGTTGTCGACGGATGCTCCACAATCACTTTGATCTAAAACCTTGTCCAATACCCAGTTCATACAAGCGTTGAAAAGTGATGGGGCAAGGACGTACCCTTGCCTCACTCCTGTATTCACAGAAAAGAAGCTGGATACACCTGCCCTACACTTCACAGCACTCTCAGTCCCAGAATACAGACCAGTTATCAAACCAATAGTCCTTTAGAGGAATCCCGCGAAGTCGCAGAAAATCCCAGAGTGACTCACGATGCACTGAGTCAAACGCCTTCTTGAGATCAACATAGGCTGCAAGCATCCCCTGTCGAAACTCACGTCGGCGTTCCACCAGGACAAGAAGCATTCTTGTCCGATCGGGCTTCGCGGAGAGCGAAGGAGTAAGGGTGTAGAAAGACACAAAAATATATATAACAAAGTAAAAAGGAGAGGAGGAGAGGATAAGAAGATCCAGATATATATACAACAAATAAACAAACAAGAACAGGGGATGAATGCAGCGTTAATCTCCCTCACTTACAGGTCATGTCTATGGTGACGATGGTGGTGAGCGGCGCCGTCTGGTGGTATTGGCGGCGCGGCAGGTGAGGCCGCGGTGCAGGTCCCGGCGGGTGAGCGCGTCACCTTCAGCCGGTTGGCCACCATGTCCGGTTGTGCGCACCTCTGACGCCACGTCCAGGTAGGGTCGCCCTCCAGCCAGACGACGGAGGCGGCGGAGAGCCTCCCGTGGCCCGACAGTTGAGGCGCAGCGTCTCCTCCTCGGTGAAGGCCCTCACACGCTGTGGACCGCCGCCTCCTGCTGCGTGAACACCGCCAGGCGACGCGGCGGCACTGGTGGGGGGGAAGACGTGTGTCAGGGGCGGCGGAATGGGAGATCCAGGCCTACTTTTACAGAGCAAAGCATGAAACGTAATGGTGGGAAAGCATGAAACAAAGGTTAATATTCCCTAACATCATTTTTACCTGCCAGGGACGCAGGGTGTGAGGACAAGTGTCAAGGGCGTCAGGGGGGAGAGCTATATGAGTTACGCAGTGTCTGGGCGAGGGAAAGACACACGAGTAAAATAAACAACACATGCATCTCTGCTTGACTCCCTGATGTCATGCACCTGACACTCGCGGCTCAGCGGCGGGCGAGGAGAAATGTTAAGGTTGTCGGGGCCAGGCAGGAAAAGGGCGAAGTAAGATGTTTAGTGAGTAACAATTGATGGAATACAATATAGATCAGATTATGGCGTCAATAAAAAAACACATATATTATAATTTGACTACAGAAGTTAGTTACATATGGCGACGGCATATGCAGAAGTTTAAACAGTTAAAACTTATAGGACAGTTTGACTTACTCACTGAGAACAACGATAAAATTATTTTTGTTCATCTAACGAGCTAAAAAAACAACGCATGTGACTTTAGCATGACAATAATTCAATAATAAAAATGATATGGAATAAAAATGCAATTTCCTTTAAAGGCAATTCCTTAAAAACAAAACGTTTCAAAACACAACCCCCAACA
>JACEEZ010009555.1:10000-17467 GCA_016584305.1 Chionoecetes opilio | reverse complement strand
AATTTCCTTTTCATAACACACTCAATTTATTGTCTCTTCGCATCTCTCCATAATTATCACCTTTTCTTCTATCTCTCCTTTTCTCTCTCTCTCTCTCTCTCTCTCTCTCCCCCTCTCTCTCTCTTTTTCTCTCTCTTCTTTCTCTCCCTCTCTCTCTCTCTCTCCTCTCCCCTCCCCCCTTGCTAAATAATGGACCTCAAAAATGCGTTTTCAACAATCTATCCCAACGACCGTTTTTTTTTATTCCCCGCATACCGATAGCGGGAAAAAAGACAAAGGGGGGGGAAGGAAAAGGAGGGTGAAAAAAGGGAGGAAGAGGAGGAGGAGGAGGAAAAGGGGGAGGAGGGGGAAAAGGGGAAAAAGGGGGAGGAAGAGGATTTTTAAAACCAACCATATTACATATTATCCCCAAAGAATCAAACCTCTCCTCTTTCTCCTTTTTATAACCCCCCCTTCTCTTCTCTCTCTCTCTCTCTCTCTCTCCTCTCCTCTTCTCTCTCTCTCTCTCTCTCTCTCTCTCTCATCTCTCTACACTCCTCTTCTCTCTCCTCTCCCCCTCTCCTCTCTCTCTCCTCTCTCCCCTCTCTCTTCTCTCTCTCTCTCTCCTCTCTGCTCTCTCTCTCTCTCTCTCTCTCTCTCTTTTTTTCTATCACTCCTCTCTCTCTCTCTCTCTCTCTCTTTTCCCTCTCTCTCTCTCTACTATTTTTTCTCTCTCTCACCTCTCACAACTCTTTCACCCCAACACAGCACACCATCCCACCCCCACCCACACCACACACACACACAACACCCCACACACACACACCACACACCACACCACACACCACACACAACACACACACAAAAACACACTCTCTCTCTCCTTCTCACAAACAACCCCCAAACACCGAATGTAGCGGTTAGCAGTCGGCTTACAATCAGAAATCCGGTTTTGACCCCCGGGGGAACGAAGAAGACGGGCGGTCCCCTTTAAAAACCCCAGCCCTGTCCACCCAGCGTGAAGGGTACGGGTGTTACCCGGGGGGTTTGGACCCGCCTCCCGGGGGGGTGGTTGGGCCAACACTAACCACTACAGATGAAGATAAAATAAATGTTGATATGGAACGGGGCCAAACGAACGTAGCTCACCCTGTAAATAAACAGGGAATACAACTAATGAAACAAATAGGTGAATATAACTAGGTGAATACACACATGCACACACCACTCTATCTCTCCTCTCTAAAAAAAAATCTTTTTTTTTCTCCACCCAAAACCCCCTTTATTTTTTTTTCTCCTCTCCTCTCTTCTCTCCTCCCCCCTCTTCCCCTCTCCTTTTTTTTCTCTCTCTCTCCTCACAACAACACACCCACCATTTTTTTTTTTTCCCCCCCCCCTCTCTTTTCCCAGCCATCCCCCCAAGACTGTTAATTTGGGTTTTTACCCCCCGGCGGGACCCCGCCATCCTTAGGGCGCCACTACTCCTTTGACGCAGGGAAGGAGCTGTCTGCCGCTGAGCTAGTGACGGCGCGGCAGGGACAACGGAGGGAGGGCGTGAGGGAAGGAGGGATGGGGGGAGGGGGGAGGGGGGGGGGAAGGGGGTGGGAGGGAAGGGGGGGTCTTGGGTGGGAGGGGGGAAGAAGGGGTGGGAAGGGAAAGGAGGGAGGGAGGGAAGGGGGCTTGGAGGGGGTGGAGGGGAAAGGGGGGGGGAAGGAAGGGGGCTTGGGAGGGGGGCGGGGGAGGGGGGGGGGGAAGGTGAGAGGAAGGAGAAAAATGGGAAGGGGTTTTTTTCTTTCTTTAAAATCATAAGTAAAGGGTGATGTAAAAAGAGGAGGGTAAAGGGAGGGGTGGAGAAAAAGGGAAAGGGGGGGGAGAAAAAGGGAAAGGGGGGGGAGAAGAAAGAAGGGGGGAGAGAAAGAAAGGAAGGGGTGAGTGAGAAGAAAGGAAGGGTGGGAGAAAAAGGAAGGGTGATGAGAAGAAGGAAGGGTGAGGAAAGAAGGGGGTGAGGAAAGAAGGGAGAGAAAAAGGGGTGAGTGAAGAAAAAGGAAGGAAGGAGGGAGTGAGAAAGGGTGTTTAGAGGAAGAGAGAAAGAAGGAAGGAATGTCTGTATCGCTGAACTACTGAAGTAAAAGGAAGATATGAGATTGAGGAGAAGCTAAAAGAAGAAAGGAAGGAAGGAGGAAGGAAGGTCTGTCTCTATTGCTAAACACGAGTAAAGGGGGATGGCAAAAAAAAGGGTAGAGCAAAAAGAAGAAATTGGGTTTTGTCTCTATATTAAGATGTAAGATAGAGAAGGAGGAGCTAAAGGAGTATTTCAAGTAGAAGAGAAGAAAGGAAGATTTCTCTATCGTTAAATTAGTAAAGGGAAGATTGGGTAAGAGGAAGGATTGGGGAAGAGGAAGGATTGGGGAAGAGGAAGGATTGGGTAAGAGAAAGGATTGGGAAAGAGGAAGGATTGGGGAAGAGGAAGGATTGGGGAAGAGGAAGGTTTGGGGGAAGAGGAAGGATTGGGGAAGAGGAGGATTGGGGAAGAGGAAGGATTGGGCAAGAGGAAGGATTGGGCAAGAGGAAGGATTGGGGAAGAGGAAGGATTGGGCAAGAGGAAGGATTGGGCAAGAGGAAGGATTGGGGAAGAGGAAGGATTGGGGAAGAGGAAGGATTGGGCAAGAGGAAGGATTGGGGAAGAGGAAGGATTGGGGAAGAGGAAGGATTGGGGAAGAGGAAGGATTGGGGAAGAGGAAGGATTGGGGAAGAGGAAGGATTGGGGAAGAGGAAGGATTGGGGAAGAGGAAGGATTGGGAAAAAGGAAGGATTAGGGAAGAGGAAGGATTGGGGATGAGGAAGGATTGGGGAAGAGGAAGGATTGGGGAAGGGGAAGGATTGGGGAAGAGGAAGGATTGGGGAAGAGGAAGGATTGGGGAAGAGGAAGGATTGGGGAAGAGGAAGGATTGGGGAAGAGGAAGGATTGGGGAAGAGGAAGGATTGGAAAGGCCTGTAAAGGGTAGATATAAGATGGAAAAGGAAGGATTGGGAAGAAAAAGGAGAAGAGAAAGAAGTGAAGATATGTAAGAAAAAAAATATATAGAAATAGGTAAACACACCCCAAAAAAAAATTGCAAAATTTGAGTGCCAAAAAATTTTGAGTGCCAAAAATGTAACTTTTGTTTTCTTTTGTATAAGTAGAGTGTGTACTAACATACACGGAATAGCTATACGTTACTTCATCCTGTGTTGCTTTATCTATGTAGTATGCTGTGTACAAATATTTAAAAGAATGGTATATCTTTTCATAAATAATTTTTTCCCTCTCTTCCCTTTGCTGGCAGCACTCTGGTAAAGATAAGAAAAAGTTTGCAGGAAGAAATATGTTACTTTTCTGGGGGTTTTCATGGTACACCTTTTCACTCTCAAATTAGAACAACAGAACTTCAAAATATAACAAATTAATTTCAAAATATAATAGATGAATTTTTTCTTTTAATTCGAAATTCAATTATTTTAATTTGAAGTTCAGTTATTTTAATTTGAGGTTCAGTTGTTTTAATATAAACTTCAGTTATTTTAATTTAAACTTCAGTTGTTTTATTATAAACTTCTGTTGTTTTAATTTAAACTTCAGTTATTTTAATTTGAGGTTCAGTTGTTTTAATATAAACTTCAGTTATTTTAATATAAACTTCAGTTATTTTAATATAAACTTCAGTTATTTTAATATAAACTTCAGTTGTTTTAATATAAACTTCAGTTATTTTAATATAAACTTTAGTTGTTTTAATATAAACTTCAGTTGTTTTAATATAAACTTCAGTTGTTTTAATATAAACTTCAGTTATTTTAATATAAACTTCAGTTGTTTTAATATAAACTTCAGTTGTTTTAATATAAGCTTCAGTTGTTTTAATATAAACTTCAGTTGTTTTAATATAAACTTCAGTTATTTTAATATAAACTTCAGTTGTTTTAATATAAACTTCAGTTGTTTTAATATAAACTTCAGTTATTTTAATATAAACTTCAGTTGTTTTAATATAAACTTCAGTTATTTTAATATAAACTTCAGTTATTTTAATATAAACTTCAGTTGTTTTAATATAAACTTCAGTTATTTTAATATAAACTAGTTGTTTTAATATAAACTTCAGTTGTTTTAATATAAACTTCAGTTGTTTTAATATAAACTTCAGTTGTTTTAATATAAACTTCAGTTATTTTAATATAAACTTCAGTTGTTTTAATATAAACTTCAGTTATTTTAATTTAAACTTCAGTTGTTTTATTATAAACTTCTGTTGTTTTAATTTAAACTTCAGTTGTTTTAATTTAAACTTCAGTTGTTTTAATTTAAAATTCAGTTGTTTTAATTTAAACTTCAGTTGTTTTAATTTAAACTTTAGTTGTTTTAATTTAAACTTTAGTTGTTTTAATTTAAACTTCAGTTTTAATTTAAACTTTAGTTGTTTTAATTTAAACTTTAGTTGTTTTAATTTAAACTTTAGTTGTTTTAATTTAAACTTCAGTTGTTTTAATATAAACTTCAGTTGTTTTAATTTAAACTTCAGTTGTTTTAATTTAAACTTTAGTTGTTTTAATTTAAACTTCAGTTGTTTTAATTTAAACTTCAGTTGTTTTAATTTAAACTTTAGTTGTTTTAATTTAAACTTTAGTTGTTTTAATATAAACTTCAGTTGTTTTAATTTAAACTTCAGTTGTTTTAATTTAAACTTCAGTTGTTTTAATTTAAACTTCAGTTGTTTTAATTTAAACTTCAGTTGTTTTAATTTAAACTTTAGTTGTTTTAATTTAAACTTTAGTTGTTTTAATTTAAACTTTAGTTGTTTTAATTTAAACTTCAGTTGTTTTAATTTAAACTTTAGTTGTTTTAATTTAAACTTCAGTTGTTTTAATTTAAACTTCAGTTGTTTTAATTTAAACTTTAGTTGTTTTAATTTAAACTTTGGTTGTTTTAATTTAAACTTTAGTTGTTTTAATTTAAACTTTAGTTGTTTTAATTTAAACTTTAGTTGTTTTAATTTAAACTTTAGTTGTTTTAATTTAAACTTCAGTTGTTTTAATTTAAACTTTAGTTGTTTTAATTTAAACTTCAGTTGTTTTAATTTAAACTTCAGTTGTTTTAATTTAAACTTTAGTTGTTTTAATTTAAACTTCAGTTGTTTTAATTTAAACTTTAGTTGTTTTAATTTAAACTTTAGTTGTTTTAATTTAAACTTCAGTTGTTTTAATTTAAACTTTAGTTGTTTTAATTTAAACTTCAGTTGTTTTAATTTAAACTTTAGTTGTTTTAATTTAAACTTCAGTTGTTTTAATATAAACTTTAGTTGTTTTAATTTAAACTTTAGTTGTTTTAATTTAAACTTCAGTTGTTTTGATATAAACTTCAGTTGTTTTAATTTAAACTTCAGTTGTTTTGATATAAACTTCAGTTGTTTTAATATAAACTTTAGTTGTTTTAATTTAAACTTTAGTTGTTTTAATTTAAACTTCAGTTGTTTTAATTTAAACTTTAGTTGTTTTAATTTAAACTTCAGTTGTTTTGATATAAACTTCAGTTTTAATTTAAACTTCAGTTGTTTTGATATAAACTTCAGTTGTTTTAATTTAAACTTCAGTTGTTTTGATATAAACTTCAGTTGTTTTAATTTAAACTTCAGTTGTTTTGATATAAACTTCAGTTGTTTTAATTTAAACTTCAGTTGTTTTGATATAAACTTCAGTTGTTTTAATTTAAACTTCAGTTGTTTTAATATAAACTTCAGTTATTTTAATTTAAACTTTAGTTGTTTTAATTTAAACTTTAGTTGTTTTAATTTAAACTTTAGTTGTTTCAATTCAAATTTCAGTTTTTTGAACTTAAACTTCAGTGGTTTTAATTTGAGATTCACTTGTTTGTTGTGTAGTACAGGTTATGTTTATGTGCGAGAACAGGATAGTAAAGAATAAGGCTCCTCCCATCCCTCCCTCCACACACTAAAAAGCCTCCATGAGATAGTTGAAGAGAGAGAGAGAGAGAGACAGAGACAGAGAGAGAGAGAGAGAGAGAGAGAGAGAGAGAGAGAGAGAGAGAGAGAGAGAGAGAGAGAGAGAGAGAGAGAGAGAGAGAATAATAACAAAGATGCGAAAGAATTAAGGAATGAAAAAAACTAGAGAAAGAAAAAAAAGGGAAACATAAAAGAGTCAAGGAAAAGAAAAGAAAAAAAGAAGAGAAGAGAAAAAGTAAGAGAAAACAATATTTTATTATATTTGCAGGTGTCCTCCTCCTCCTCCTCCTCCTCCTCCTCCTCCTCCTCCTCCTCCTCCTTCTCCTCCTTCTCTGTCTCACAAGTATTAAATGACCTACTCTTTTCTCTGCCTCTATCTCTCTTTCTCGCTCTCTTTCTCTCCCTCTCTTTATTTCTTTTATATACATCATGCTCGGACCCGTATGGTTTTATATCCTCCTCCTCCCCTCCTTCCCTCCTCCCCTCCTCCCCCTCTCCTCCTCCTTCCCTCCTCTCTCCTCCTCTCTCTCCTCCTCCTCCTCCTCCTCCTCCTCCTCCTCCTCCTCCTCCTCCTCCTCCTCCTCCTCCTCCTCCTCTCCTCCTCCTTCTCCTCCTCCTCCCCTCCTCCTCCTCTTCCTCCTTTTCATTTTGTTGTTACTCTTCTCCCTTAAATTCATATCGATACTCTCTCCCCTCTCTCTCTCATCTCTCTCTCTCTCTCTCTCTCTCTCTCTCTCTCTCTCTCTCTCTCTCTCTCTCTCTCTCTCCCCTCTCTCTCTCTCTCTCTCTCTCTCCTCTCTCTCCTCTCTCTCTCTCAACACTCTCTCTCTCTCTCTCTCTCCCCTCTCTCTCTCTCTCTCTCTTCTCCCCTCCCCTCTCTCTCTCGCTCATCTCCTCTCTCTCTCTCTCTCTCTCTCTTCTCTCTCTTCTCTCTCTCAAGATACACAAGAGCCATTTTAACATATATCTTCCAGAACCACTCCCTTTTTCTTTTTATTTAAGACCTACAACACCAGCTGAAATAAAAACAGTAATTGCAAATATGAAGTTACATCTCCTGGCCATGATGAAATAAATATGAAAATAATAAAAGAATGCTCTGAAATAATTTCACCATTTCTAGTATTCATTATAAATAAATCATTTCAAGAGGGTACCTTTCCAGATCGAATGAAAATTGCTCGAATGTCCCTTTTTTCAAGAAAGGTGACAATTCTTTAATGCAAAATTATAGACCAATTTCAATATGCCAAGCTTTAGTAAACTTTTGAAAAAGTAATGGTAATGAGATTATGGGTTACCTCTCAAAACACTCAATTTTAACTCCAACTCAACATGGATTCCGTCCCAGTTCTCCACTGAATTAGCAGTCTACCATATCTGTCAGAACTTTTACAATGCACTGGACAATAAAATGCTACAAATAACATTTTTTTGTGACCTCACAAAGCATTTGACACAATTTCTCACACAATCTTATTACACAAATTAT
>JACEEZ010009555.1:0-2500 GCA_016584305.1 Chionoecetes opilio | reverse complement strand
TAATCTATGAAGGGATTAATATCCATAAAATAAACAGGGGCCTCGCCTCTCCTCATGTCGCTGTACCCAGACTATCCTGGCCTTAATAACATCCAGAGCCTCTTCAAATATATTGATATTGTAATACTGATCAAATAAATGTCTCACATAAGTCATAAAAAGACCTTTTGTATAAAAATATATATTATATTTAATGATTGGATTGTTTGACCTAATCAGTCTTTTAAAGAATCTAACTTGTGCTGGCTGTGAGATGCCTTAATAATAATTGATTGCAGTTTTCAGCAGTGATGTGGCTGCTGGCATATGTAGGTACTCCCGACATGAGTTTAAAACCATTATTATATGCTACATTAAAAAGCTTTAAAAAAACAAGATCTAAAAACTGAGGTATCATTCCATAGGGCCAAGCCATATTCTGGACAGCAGTAAGAGTTAAATAAAAACAAAAGAACATTAAAATCTAAAAACTTAAAATCTCTATATACACTATTAAAAGATGAGTAAAATGAGTGGTAGTAGTGGTGGTAGTAGTAGTAGTAGTAGTAGTAGTGGTAGTAGTAGTAGTAGTAGTAGTAGTAGTAGTAGTAGTAGTAGTAGTAGTAATAGTAGTAATAGTAGTAGTAGTAGTAGTAGTAGTAGTAGTAGTAGTAGAAGTAGTAGTAGTAGTAGTAGTAGTAGTAGTAGTAGAAGTAGTAGTTGTTGTTGTTGTAGTTGTTGTTGTACCGTAGATAACAGTGAAGTCGCCAGTTCTACGTTTCTTTGTTATTTACAGACGTGTGGTGGCGTTAATACTTACATTTCTACATCCATGATTTCAGTAAAGTTAGAAGGGTCTATCTGGAAAGTCTGTGTCATTTTGTGTCTTCATCTGTGTGACGACATATTAGGGCTATAAATGAACAAATGACAAAAATAAAACCGAGTGGCGACCTCACTATACCTACTACAGTAAAGTCGCCAGCTAGTATTTTAACCCAACAGTTGAGTCGCCACTCTGGGGAATTCAGGGAAATTAGAGATAAAGTAAAACAAGTCTCTATATATATTAGCTGCGGAAGATGCTTGGATATATAAAAATTCCTCTGCCAACGTGAAAATAAATTCTATTCAAGTTTGAAAGATCTGGCAAGTCTTGTGTCCTGCCGCCCGAAAAGCTATTGTTTACTGTCTGTCATCGCGCGAAGAAAAACGTGAGAAGCAAAATGCGCAACAGTTATATTTGCAGATACAAAGCATAAAACAGGGTAGATTATACAGTCATGATATAAACTACTGTGTAACATCTTCAGTGGCACATAAAAATCAGTAGTGATGCTATAATTCGTAATATTTGGCGCCTGGCGACTTCACTGCAGGTGGCGACTTCACTGTTATCTACGGTAGTAGTAGTATTTGTTGTTGTTGTTGTTGTAGTAATAGTAGTAGTAGTAGTAGTAGTAGTAGTATAGTAATAGTAGTAGTAGTAGTAGTAGTAGTAGTAGTAGTAGTAGTAGTAGTTGTTGTTGTAGTAGTAGTAGTAGTAGTAGTAGTAGTTGTTGTTGTTGTAGTAGTAGAGGAAGAAGAAAAGGAGAAGAATTATAGGACAATAACGGCTACGAAGAAGAAAAGAAGAAGAACAAGAAGAAGAAGAAGAAGGAAGAACAAGAAGAACAAGAAGAACAAGAAGAACAAGAAGAAGAAGAAGAAAGAAGAAGAAAGAAGAAGAAGAAGAAAAAGAAGAAGTAGAAAGAAGAAGAAGAAGATCTTGAAATTAATAGAAATCACCACCACCACCACCACCACCACCACCACCACCACCACCACCACCACCACCCCACCACCACCACCACCACCACCACCACCACCACCACCACCACTACCACCACCACTACCACCACCACCACCACCACCACCACCACCACCCTACTGTCAAAGGGTGATAGAGGAGGGAGGGAGGGAGGGGAGACGAAGAGGGGATGAAGGGGAGAAGGAAAGGGAGAATAATGGAGGTAGGGAGGAGGGAGGAAGAAGGAGGCACCACAGAACAAAAAGAGAGGGAGAAGGAGGAGGAGGAGGAGAAAGAGGTGAAATCGTGTATATAATTAATTTTCCTCGGTGATGATATTATTTTTCTTATTTGAATAGAAAATCGTATTACAAGATCAGGTTTTTACTTGTTTATGATAATTTGACTTCATTGTTATCATTATCACTTTCTATTATGATGATTATGATTATTATGATGATTATGATTATTATGATGATTATGATGATTATTATTGTTGATGCTATTTTTATTTATATTATTATTATTTTACATCATATGTCTCCTACGTCTAAGTTAAGTTAGGTTAGGTTAGGTTAGGTTAGGTTAACGACGTTGAAAAATGGAGGGTTGAATCATCAGCGTAGGAGTGGCTAGGGCTTTGAGTTAGACTTAGAAGACAGAATAATAGATAATGAATACTAGAAAGAGAGTGGGTGTAGGAGAACCCGGGAAAACCGCTATTAAATTTAG
>JACEEZ010009553.1:14112-30986 GCA_016584305.1 Chionoecetes opilio | reverse complement strand
GGTCACGATAAGTTTCGATTAATCCAAAAATGTTTGAAAAATCATGCAAATTTGCCCTATTTTCACTCTAGAAGGAAATGTACCGACAAAAATATGAATGGCTTTTCTAATCACAAAAAATAATACTATTCCGGTCAAAATGAACACTTGTTGACTCTTTGTACCCTTTTGGGTTTTTGAGATAGAGCCTTTCAAATAGTAGTAATTTTTTGTCCTTCAAATTGTGCCTGCGGCAATAAGTCAAGGCTTATATCTCATTCACATTTATCCTTTGAATACAAAATTGAATGTTTAATTATGTATATTAGAATCATTCGGTTTACACGTCTGTAATAGTAGAATATTGTTTAATTAGCATTATTCGGTTGGTTTACACAAGCTTAAACGTGGCACATTTTTTATTTAGTTTTTTCAAATCATTTGATTTCATATTTCTTTTTAGAGTATATACTAACGGCCATTCCTTAAGCCCAGCCCCCCACATAACTCTTAAGAGGAAAGGTAGTAATAAACAAAAAATATGATTGATTAATATGACAAAAAATAGTATAGTGGCACTTACAAAATTCTTTTTCTTTTAGACTGACATCATTCGCGCAACAGATTTCAGCAAGAGAGAGTGTCCCTCTATCATCTATAAAAATGTATTACCTTTCCCTCAATGAAGCCTTACTACTTTGGAAATAATATGCTTCAAATGGTGCCTTTGCAGTATGATTATGATTCGTGATAGAAAGACCATATTTGAAGCACCTTAATTTTAGAAATATATCTCACTATCATTATACAAATGAAACCTTACCATTATGTAGGCAATAGCTATCGTCGTTCTATGTAAAAGAATGATTTCACTGCTAGGTATCATTATTAGTCCCGTTGTGTCCTATTGACTTAATAGTGGTAAATAATTGAAGTGGAATTTCCCCCCCTAAAAATATTTGAAAGTATTTGCAGAGAAATAAAGATTTTTTTTTTTTTTTTATGTCACTCGCTGTTAATATATTATGTAAATATTCTAATGACTACATCATGAATTATATATAAGAAAACTATATTTTTTTGTTTTTTGGTTGCGGCTTTAGGTTTGCCTCCAGGATAAGCCATGCATGCGTTCTAAAGTTGAAAAGCTTAAATATTTCTTTCAATTTTTCATTAATTAAAAATGAATTTAGATTTCTTAGAATGCATATATTACGTATGAAAGAGGTAAATCATCGTTGAAGTAATTATATTGTGTGTGTTAGAACATTTTTAAAAGTGGCACAAGCGATTTTTTTCCAAATTTTTCAAAATCGTCGGATTCATTTTCTTAAATATATAATAATATGAACATTACAAACAAAAGTCAATTCTATTAAGAATTTTTGTAACCTAATAGGATATTTTTGCGGCGGGCAATAGTACTGCTTAGAGTATACCCCTATTTGTACTCACTAACACTGAAAGAACTAATTAAAGATACAGCTGTAACTTTTCTATCACATTACACAATTGACCTACTATCTAATATCTGTAGAGGTTTAAGGGGTGTACAAAATAACCTTTAGAATAACTGCGCAAATAGGGTCCACTTGTGTTTACCTTCGTGTTTTTTATGTAAGGCATAATTTTGTTTTGAAAATTAAGTTATGGTATTGTAATTTGGCATAGGCGCTTTGGCCTACTTATCCCGCACTTATTGGGGAAAACGGGGACATGTCAACGAATGTGAATCATACACTTACCTGGCACGGTGAAAGCACTTTTATACATTACTTAAGTATTAATTGGTCATTATAACGACTGGTGTATAGAGGACGCGAGAGGCGAGAGAGAGAGAGAGAGAGAGAGAGAGAGAGAAGAGAGAGCGAGAGAAAAAAAAATACCATCACAATTTAACATGGGCTTCGCTAATTACAACCTCCCCACTCCTTTAAGTAACGCAAGCCCTGAAAATATTTGTGGTCATCATTCATCATCATCAACATCATCCTTCTCAAGACGCCTCAGCCTATAGCGCATAACTACCAATAAGTCGCAATTGAATCATTATTGGTGTTTATTGTATCTTTATTCTTATCCTTAATATTATTGTACTGAAATGTACCATTGGGCAAAAGCACGCCTTTGGCGAAGGGATTCCCTCGTGAGAAACCATGCAAATAGTATCGGCCAATCAAGAGCAGCTTCACTCAAACCTTGTCCGTCCGGTAAGACTTGCGGAAACAACTCCAAGAAAATCTTTTTGATAACTCGCATGCCTGATTGGTCCGCGTTAGTGTCGCAACCAGGTTGCCTTGATCCGTCAAACCCTTATAGATAAGTAGGGTGGCCGTGAATATTCAGCAACTTTCTCTATCAAACTATGCAACTGGAATGAAGCAGTTGCAAGCACCGAAGAGAGAGGAAAACGTGATCGCTCCAGACCGGTATTTTAACCCCCCATCATAGACACACGTCACATCATCCAATCATCATCATCATCATCCTATCATGATCATATCATAGTCTGGACGTGGCTAGGGGGAAGAATTGATCGCCACCATGTGCATGAATGAATTATCCTGTAGCTATTAATTCTTGATTTGCGTGTCGCCAACACCCATCGCAATTTTTTTGTGCAATCGCTAAATTCGCGCGCTTTAACACTTATTTTTTTTTTTTTTTTTTTTTTTTTTTTTTTTTTTTTTTTTAAAATACTTATTATTTATAAATCAGGTCATGTATTTATTTATTATTATTAGTATGATCAATATGATTTATTTATTATTATTTTAAATTATTTTATTTTTATTATTATTATTTATTATTATTTTGTTTATTATTATTATTATTGCTTTTGAACGGCACTCTTACGTGGTTTATATATAGGAGGGGCTCCCGGTCCAAGGAAACGGGAGAGAGCCCAGCGAGCCCTGCACTCAGCATGTGTATTCTCAAAGGCAGCCAGATTCCTGAGTAAACGAAGATATTAATTATTAAAAATTGATGTGTGCATGCCCAAATCAAATTTTTCAATCCACCATCAACAGCATCATCATCATCATCCTTATTATTATTATTTATTTATTAATATTATTACTTATTATTATTATTAATTATTGTTATTATTATTATTATTTTTATTATTATTATAATTTTATTTATTTATTTATTTTTTATTTATTTATTTATTTACTTTTATTTTATTAATTTTATTTTATTTATTTATTTATTTCTTATTTTTATTATTATTATTATTATTATTATTATTATTATTTTTTATTATATTAATTATTATTTATTATTATTAATTATTATTATTATTATTAATTACCATTATTATTATTAATTATTATTATTATAGGGTAATACAGGTACACTACTCTGAAAACACTCTACGTTGACGCCTGTTCGCGTTTGCAAACTTATCCCACTCTGGTCGTGTAACTCCAGACTGCCTACCTCTCCAAAGTTGCGGTGACGCCTGTTCGACAGTTCAAACTTATCCCACTGCTGGTGTTGACGCCCAGACTGCCCTACCTCTCTAATGGAAATGAGGGGAAATAAGGGGTTTTTTAGGGGGAAAACAAGCCTACCCTAGACCTAACCTTATACCTATCCCTTAATCGCATAATATACCTAACCTAACGCTTGCAGTTTTAACGAAACCTACCTAACCTAACCTCAACCTAACCTACCTACCTAACCTAACCTAACCTACACCTAAACTAACCTAACCTAACCCAACCACATTTCTAACCTAACCTAATAGCCTAACCTAACTTACCTAACCTAACCTACCCATTCACTAACCTAACCCTAGACCTAACCGTATCCATTCCTAACCTAACCTAATTTACCCCTACCCTACCTAATCTAACCTAACGTAATCCATTCCTAACCTACCTCGCCTAACCTAACCCCTTCCTAACCTAACCCTACCTAACCAAACTAACCTAAGCTAAACCTAACCTAACCTAGCCTAACCTAACCTAACCAATAACCTAACTAACCTAACCTAACCTAACCTAACCTTACCTAACCTTACACTATCTATTCCTAACCCTAACCTAGCCTAAACCTAACCCATTCCCTAACCTAACTAACCTAACCGACTTACTAACCTAACCAAACCCACCCATTTCTAACCTAGCCTAACCTACGCTACCTTCCCTACCTAGCTAACCCATTCTAACCTAACCTATCCTGCCTAACCTAACCTAACCTAACCTAAACTAACCCTACACGAACCCACCCATTTCTAACTACCCTATACCTAACCCTAACCCATTCCTAAACCCTCACCTAACTAACCTATCCCATTCCTTAGCCTAACTAATGTTAACCTAACCTAACCTAGACATAACCTAATCCATTCCTAACCTAACCTAGCCTAACCTAACCCATTCCATAACCTAACCTAACCTAACCCAACCTAACCAAACCTAACACTAACCTAACCTAACCTAACCCATTCTCTAACCTAACCTAACCTAACCTAACCTAACCTAACCCCTTTCTAACCTAACCTACCTAACCGATAACCTAACCTAAACCCTATCCCTTCCTACCTAACCTAACTTAACCTAACCTAACCTAACTAACCTAACCTAACCCACCCCCTTTCTAAACTCCTAACCTAACCTACACCTTACCTAACCTGTACCTAATCCATGTCCTAACCTAAACCTTAGCCCTAACCTAACCCCATTCCTAGAACCTAACCGACCTAAACTAACCTTACCTAAACCTAAAGAGGGCACTCTAACCCAACCCATTTCTAACCTAGCCTAACCTAACCTATACCTTACTAACCTAGCCTATACCCATTCCTAACCTAACCTAACCTAACCTAGACCTAACCATAACCCACCTAACCTAAAAACAAAAACTCTGAACCTAACCTACACTCCACCCATTTCTAACCTAACCTACCTAACCTAACCCATTCCTAACCAACCTAACCTAACCTATCCCATTCCTAACCGTAACCTATTTAACCTAACCTAACCTAACCTAACCTAACCTAACCTAACCTAATCTTCCTAACCTACCCTAGCCTAAGCCAACCTAACCATTCCGAACCTAACCTAACCTAACCAAACCTAACCCAAACCTAACCTAACCTAACCTAACCCATTTCTAACCTAACCTAACCTAACCTATACCCTGACCTAACCATTCACCTAACTAGACCTAAACCTATCCCAATTCCTACCTAATCTTAACTTACCTAACCTAACCTAACCTACTAACCTAATCATTCCTAACCTAACCTAACCTACACCTAAACTAACCTAACCTAACCAACCAACAATTTCTACAACCTACCCTAACCTAACCTAACCCATTTCCTAACCTAACCTAACTAACCTATCCATTCTAACCTAACCTAATTTACCTAACCTAACCTAACCTAACCTAAACTTAATCCATTCCTAACCTAACCTACGCCTAACCTAACCCATTCCTAACCTAACCTAACCTAACCAACCAACCAAACCGAACCTAAACCTAACCTCCTGACCCATTTTCTAACCTAACCTAACCTGAACCTAAAACCTAACCTAACCATTTCTAAACCTAACCTAACTAACCTAGACCTAACCTAACCTAATCCCATTCCTAACCGACCACTTAACCTAACCTAACCTAACTACCTAACCTACACCAACCCATTTCTAACCCTAACCTAACATAAATTACCTAACCCTACCTAATCCCAGTCCTAACCTAAACCTAAGCCTAACCTAACCCAGTCCTAACTAACCTAACCTAACCTAACCTTACCTAACCTACCTAACTCCAACCCATTTCTAACCTAGCCTAACCTAACCTAACCTTACCTAACACCTAGCCTAACCCATTCCTAATACCTAACCTAACCTAACCTAAACACTAACCTACCTCTGGGAGGTCGGCTGTGTCTTCCTAAGGTACGCTAACCTAACCTCACCCGACCCAATGTGTACCAACCCATTTCTAACCTAGACCTAACCTAACCTAAACCCATTCCTAACCTAACCTAACCTAACCATCCCATTCCTAACCTAACCTAATTTTAACCCTAACTAACCTAACTACTAACCTAACTAACCTAAAGTCCATTCCTAACCTCACCTAGCCTAACCTAACCCCCTTCCTAACCTACTCTAACCTAACCAACCTAACCAACCTAACCTAACCTAACTTACCTAACCCCATTTCTAACCTAACCAACCTAACCTAACCTTAACCTAACCACATTCTAACCTAAACCTAACCTAACCTATCCCTTACCTAACCTAATCTACAAAAAACTTAACCCTAACCTAACCTAACCTAAACCTACCTAATCCATTCCTAACCTTAACCTACCTAACCTAAACTAACCTAACCTCAACCACAACCCATTTCATCCTAACCTAATCCTAACCTAACCCGGTTCCTAACCTAACCTACCCTAACCTATCCCATTCCTAACCTAACCTAATTTTAACCTAACTAACCTAACCTAAAACCTAACTTAATCCATTCCTCACTAACCTAGCCTAACCTAAACCCATTCCTAACCTAAAACCTACCTAACCAAACCTGAACCAACCTAAACCCTAACCTAACCTAACCTACCCATTCTAACCTAACCTAACCTAACTAACCTAGCCTACCCATTTCTAACCTAACTAAACCTAACCCTCCTAACTAACCATCCCATTCCTAACCTAACTAACTTAACCTAACCTACCTAACCTAACGCTAAGCCTAACCCACCCTTTCTAACCTTAACCTACTAAACCTTACCTAACCATTACCTATCCATTCCTAACCTACCTAGCCTAACCTAACCCATTCCTAACCTAACATAACCTAACCAAACCTAACCAAACCTAACCTAACCTAACCTAACCCATTTCTAACCTAACGCTAACCTAACCTACCCTAACCTAACCCATTTCTAACCTAACCTAACCTACCTATCCCATTCCTAACCTAATCTAACTTACCCACACTAACCTAACCTAACCTAACCTCATCCATTCCTAACCTACCTAGCCTAGCCAACCCATTCCTAACCTATCACTAACCTATAACTAACCACCTTAACCCATTTCTAACCTAACCTAACTTACCTATCCCATTCCTAAACACTAACCCTAACCAACCTAACCTAACCCCTTTTCTACCTAACCTACACCAACCTTACCTAGCCCATTTCTACCTACCTAACCTATCCTAACCTAAACCTAACCATCTATATGAGTTTAAATTTTTAAAAATTCACCAGGAGGTCGCGCTCAAGAGACGGATTCTACTAATATCCACCTTTCCATAATTACACCTAAACATAACCTGAACCTAGCCCTAACCTAACCTACCAACCTACTAACCTAATCCCTTCCTACACACTAACCTAACCCAACCATATTTCTAACCGGAACCCTAACCTAACCTAATCTAAACCTAAACTTAACCCATTCCTATCCTAACCTCTCCTATCACCATTTCTAACCTAACCTAACTTAACCTAAGCTAAACCTAACCTAACCTAGACCTTAAACTTAATATTTGGCCAATCGTTTTACACAAGAATAGAAACAAAAACTATATCCCTTTAAAGGTTATAATAAAACGTTATACGCAAAACCTGGTTTTTGTTTTTTTTTTTTTTTTTCCTTTATAGATACCCAAAAATGATACGAATTACAATTATGATAAGCTCATCTCATATAAACAAGTTACATAAATTATATTATTTTTGGGGCAAATAGCTTTCAAGATATATTAAAAAACAACTATTATTCTTTAAGGGTAAAAATCATACATTGTTGGAAAAAGGGCATTTCCTTTATAGATGACCAAAAAAATTATACGTAAATTACAATTATAGATAATATAAATGTCCACAAATAATTCTCAATAATGTATAGAGGATATTATGGGCAATATAACTAGATTGGGCAATAGTTTACAAGACTAGTTAACTTAGTTTTTTTTTAGTTAACTAGATTCTGTAATTGTGGAAACCGGAAGAAAAAAAAACAAAAAAGGAAGAAAGATCTTTGTGAACTCATTTTCTAGTATTAAGGGTTCAATTAAGAGTGACGGTACACTTCATTGTCCATGATTTTTTATTGTTTATATTATTAGCCATCTCTCTCGTCTATTTTGCTGAGGGGGGGATGGGGAAGGGGCTATCCTCCGATTAAAACCCCATAAACTCCCCCCTCACCCCCCCCCCCCCCCCATCTCCCATTGATTTAACCCCCACGAGGCAGGCGGGCAAAACCACGCATGTGCCGAAGGGACAAGGCGGTAGGGAGGGTGGGGAGGGAGTGACTTGAAACCTGGTGCTGGGTGGTGTATTGCCGAAACTACTATCTCCCCTACCTCCCCCCTCACCGCTCCGTACGTATGGCCGCCATCACCACTCCGGTCTTTCCCAATTTTCCCCCGTTAATACTACGCGATTTCCATTTTTTTTATGAATGGGTTTGTATTATTAAGCAAGTGCAGTGGTTGTTTAAGGGAAGATTTAGCCATGGCAACTATTCAGGCAGTAATATAACATCCAAAATGAGCAAATACAGAGTAAGTCCACATGACTACACCCCAAGCCGCGACCGCATACACGCATATAGTCCAAAAAATCGAAAAATTTGACATCACATTTTTTCCCCAGATCGTCGAAATCGTACGCACGTCTCTCACTCGCTCTGCATCAGACACCATGACTGGACGCGGCAAGGGAGGCAAGTGTCCTGTGAAAGGGAGGAGCCTAAGCGTCATCGTGAAGGGTCTGCGATACAACATTCAGGGGACATCACCAAGCCCGCCATCCGTCGCCTAGCACGCAGCAGAGGGTGTAAAGCGGCATCTCTGGGCTCATCTACGGGAGTACACGAGGTGTCTCAAGGTCGTTTTCTCGAGAACGTTATCACGATGCCGTAACCTACACGAGCACGCCAAGTCGCAAGAACTGTCACACGCCATGGACTGGTGTATGCCCTGAAGCGCCAGGACGCCTCTCTGTCTGGGCTTTCGGTGGTTAATATCTCCACTACCGTCTGTCTCTTCAGTCCGTAACATACATATATACAAATAAACCCGGACCTTTATTTAAAGGTCCACATCCATTTGCTTCAGAGATTGTGGACAAGGTACCTAACTTTTTCTTCTTTCTTGGGGTTTTTTTCTATCCTTTAAATATTTTCAATGACTATTTCTAATCATTATTCATAATATATTATTCATTATCACGGTGTTGTTAGTGGGACTGTATTATAGATATTAGCCGTGAGTAAGAGCAAAGATAATAAACAGGGTCCCGGGAATATGATATGATTTGGCCTGCCAACTATACCCCCTGCCGCTGCTAGGGTGCGCAGGAGTAAATTAGACAAACACAAAATTAACCATTCATTGTCATTGCCGTTTACAATGAGATAAGTTCATTTGGAGATGGAAAAGATGCACTCCAATCGTTGTGCAAGATTGGCCTCCTCAGCCGATAAGAAGGCGCTGCCATAGTACGATTAGAGTACTACCTCAGACAGCATCGATAACAAAAAATCTATTACTGCTAGTTATTATTAATTATTATTATCACTTCTGTTCCGTCAACTCTCAAGACTTATACTTGTGGCTCCTAATAGGAGGCCGTATACTATTTGTCTTATAAGGAATTGTGTGCCTTTTCCTTCTTCTCTGTCTCTTGGAAGGAGGCACTGCCTGGATGTTGGGCAGCACACCGCCCTGTGCCAATGGTCCCACGAAGGCCGCGGAGAGTACTTGTTGAGCTCGCTCGTCGTCGCGGCTTGCCAACTGCAGGTGACGAAGGGTGATGATGCGAGTCTTCTTGTTGTCACTTGCAGCGTATGCCTTGGCAACTCCAAGACTTCGCAGCCAGTACTCCATGACAGCCCGCCAATACAACGGGGGCTCCAGCGCCCACAGCGCTCGGCGTAGTTTGCCCTTCCTCAGGATACGTGGAATTCTTCCCACCGGGAACTGAAGTCCAGCCCGACCTGGAACGAGACTTTTGACTTGCCCTTCACCTTGACCTCCCTTTCCGACGTCCAGACATGATGTTGATGTACATACGGGGTTGGAACAAATACGGCGAGGTGTTATGGGTGTGATCCCGCGGTGATATCTGCAATTGACGGCGCAGACCTACGTTATATATATGGGGCTCCGGGTCCAAGGAAACCGGGAGATGAAGCCCAGCGCGCCAAATCAACTTGTGCTTGCATTCTCAAAGCACCCTGATCCTGAGTAAGCCGAAAGAAAAGTATATATATAAAAATGGAGTGTGCAGCCCAAACCAATTTTTTGCTGATTGAGACAAGCACTAGCATCATCATCATGCCTCCCCAAGCTTCAGGAAAAGCTGCCAATAAGGCTGGCAAGGCCCAGAAGCCATCGCCAAGGGGGAACAAGAAAGACGAACGCAGGAGGAAGGAGAGCTGACTCGATCTACATCTACAATGTGTTGAAGCAGGTCCACCCCGCCACCGGCTATCTTCCAAGGCCTGTCCCATCTGAACTCTTTCGTCAACGACATCTTTTTGAGCAGTCATCGCCGCCGAGGACTTCCTCGCCTTGCTCATTACAACAAGCGATCCACTATCACCATCCGGGAGTACGAACGAGCCGTCGACTCCTACTGCCCGGATGAGCTGGCAAAGAGCACCGCTGTATCATGAAGGTACCAAGGCTGTCACCGAATACACCTCCTCCAAGTAAGCAACCAATTTAAGGTTTCAACTCTGCTGAAGGTGAGAAAGATCTTGCATAAAACGGCCCCAATGGAGCTACAATTTCTAAGCGAAAGAGACTATAGAGACGGGGACTGCAGGTAAGTACTATTATATATTCATTATGGGCTCGTCCATTTTCTATGCGATTGCCTTTTTCAACCAGGGTGTTTACTTATATAGATTTATATCTATTTCTTGGTCCCACCAACCATTTTTCCTTCTATATATGTCCAAGTTTACACTGGCACATTATCTAGACTACTACATTAATAAGAGTCGTTCTTCATGGGCGTTCATTTAGACCAACTGGCATATTCATTACTTCGTAGCGCGGCGTGTTTCAAATATAAACTAAAGTCCTATGTATAATGTACTCACCTCCACTGCAAGACTATAATAGAAGCTTTATAATAATACAATATATATATAATACATTTGGGCTTAGTTCCCACACTTTTATCTCATTGGAAAAATGAATTAGAAACATAACATCCCAATACTGATAAGAAAACGTTCACTAGTGGAGACGCTTATTAGTTACATTATTCGCTCCATGGCTTGATCAATTATCCCTCGTTCGTATAATATTTTTGGCCGCTGATTCAAGGGCCGGATTAATGTTTGTTGTTGTCTTTGTTGACAAAGACGAGTGACGCTTAAGCACGCTCTCCACGGATGCGACGAGCGAGCTGAATCCTTTGGCTGATGGTCACACGCTTTTAGCGTGGAGGCACACAGGTTGGTGTCTTCAACGAGACCCACGAGGTAGCCTCAAAGAGCTTCCTGCATAGCCATGACGCAGAAGCCTGAAAGCGAAGGTCGTCTTGAAAATCCTGGGCCAATTTTCACGCACCAGCGCTGGAAGGGCAGCTTCACTGATGATCTTCTGTGCTCATTCTGGTAACGAGCCGGGATTTCACGGAGTGCCACAGTGCCTGGGCCGTGTAACGGTGAGGTTTCTTGACACCCCCTGTGGCAGGGGCAGACTTGCGAATCCGCCTTCGTGAGGCCAGCTGCTTGCGGGGCGCCTTGCCACCAGTAGATTTCGTGCGTCTGCTTGGTGCGAGCCTATTGGCGACGAACACAAACCTTGTGGGGAGTATTTGACGAAACAGCGATCCAAATCAGAATAATAAAAGAAAAGCAGGAGATGGGGAAGTGGGGACAGGAGAAGAATAGGTGGGTGGCGAGAGAAGCGAGCTAGAATGAGAAAAATACATGGGGCTTAACCCAAGCGCTATTCGTGTTTTTTATTGGATTGGGACCTCCGCGTACTGGGTTACTCTCCTCCCGACTCAGTCCATCGGAAAAAACCACGCTGGGGCGACACAGGAGGAAGGGGGGGGGGAAAAGGAAGGTGCCCTTGACCACCCAGGGCAGCCACCAGGCGCCCGCCGCCCGCTTCCCACACGAGGGACCGACCGACCGATCCCGTCTCTTCCGGCCACGAATTGTCTTTATTTAAAATACACATACTATGCATTGATTACAAAATCATTCTGTTTACATAGTTATTTAGCTGTTGCAGGAGGTTTTATAGTTGTGCCTAACATAAATAGTGGATGTTGTTACCTTAAGTATAATGATACATCGTGTAAATTACTTAATAGTGATAATATAATAATAATACTGTTTTGGATTGGCTTTTGGTGGTCCCCCGGAGAGGAAGGTATGATTCGATGAGTGTTGGCGTCTTGGTGTCTGGCTAGTGATTGGTGGTTATTGAGTGAGATGGGTCGGTCCGCTGTGACCGGAAACTGTTTGGCGTGTAGGTTTCGGCTGGGTTGGTTGGCGCGTGTATTATGGTTGGGGGTCCTGGGTTGGGTTCAAGACGGGTGGGGGGAGGTTTTTTTGGTGTGGTGATAAATATTGCTGGGGGGTAAAGGGAATCTATAATGGTGTATATTTCATCGTGGTATATTTGGAAGGTGTCCAAGTTGTTTCTGAGATTCTATTGTGGTGCATTATGTTCAAAGGGGGTAGTTGGGAGCTGTCTCGTGTAGCTCGCGACATGTTATGAAGTCTTGCCATTTGACATTTAAAGCAAGCGTAGGGCCTTTGTTTTTAATGGTTTGTAGTTTCAGGGGTTGATATTTAGCTGTTAGGAAGGGCCAAGGGACAGTCAGTTAAAAGTGGTTGTACTAATGCTTTAAATAGGTAAGTTTGGTTTTCTCGTTGCTTCTTCGCGGAATCTATATGAGGCACTGAGTAACTGTTCATAGCGTGAGCCTCCTTCTGGGTAATTTGTTTTTTAAAGCGGAGGGTGATTATCTATGTTGAGACCGAGAACCTTATTTGTTTTTCTATGGGGGATTGGAGTGCGTTTTTTGTTAGGAAAGGGTAGAGGAGATTAGTTTGTGGTCTCTCTGACTTGATGTTGAAGTATGTTACTGTTGTTTTCCTGAAGGGTGAGAGAGGATCCCATTGAGCTCCCAAAGCTTGTGGTGGCAGAGTTCATTTTGTAGGCGCCGTAGGACAGATAATCAGTGGGTTTTTCCCCCCAGTGCGCGTGTGGAGGTTTGTGCCGGGTCGTCGGCGTTTGAATGGTAGTGATTCTCGGTGTCTGGGGTCCTGTAAGTCTCGTGTGTACATGTTGTAGAGTGTTGGGGAGAGAACGGAACCTTGAGGATTACGCCTTGCGAGAAGGGGAAAAGGAGGAAGAGTAGGTGCGGGTGTTGGTGTTTGAATCTAATTTGAACCGTCCATGATAAAGGTTACAGGAAGGCGTTGTTTTAAAGGGGGGAAGATTGAAATTGTTGCAAATTTGGTAACATTAGCCCCTTTGCCAGACAGTGTCAAAAGCTTGTTTGACGTCCTTGGTCACGAGGGCTGTTTTTCTGAAGTGGTGAGAACTGGATTTAAGGTAGGCAAGAGATGTGTTTGAGGGGTCTTCCCCGTGGAGCATCCACTTCTGAACGCCGAATTGTTTTGGGGAGAGGAGTTCTAGTGTGTCCTAGGGGCGTCCTTATAGCCTATGATTATGATTCTCTCGAATGTTTTTCCCCAAGAATCTCCATGATTCTAATGGGGCGGGTTAACGTGTCCTGGAGGTGTAAGTTTTTTTGTGTTTTGGATATGAAGGATGGTATTAGGATTTTTCATTGGTTTGGGGAAATACCCAGTGAGGAAGCGCTGCGTTTGTAATTTTGGTAGGGAAGAGCTGATACATTGGTAGTTGTCTTGTCATTGCCATGTGATCCCTGTTTGGGCCAGGGGCCCGGCGTGGGTGTGTTTAGGAGGCTTGGGCGACTTCCTCGTCCTCGATGGGGAGGTGAGGCGGTGGTTGTGGTATTAAGGTTGGAGTGGGTCGATGTTGTTTGAGACGGAGGGTGTCTGCTTGGGGTGTGTTGCATGGTGTGTTATGATGGTGGTTATTATGGTTGTACTGGGTAATGTGAAGGGAGTGGGTGGGAGTTGAAAACCTGCTGCCAATGTATTTTTAAAAATGTCGACCACTTGAAGAGGGTCAGTGACTCGTGTGTTTTGGATTAGTACGTGTTCAAATGGTCTTGTTTGATCCTCGGAGGTTATGAAATTTTTTACGCCAAAAGTGGAGGTGGAGTTAGTGTTTCTGAGTGAAGCCGATGTTTTTATCAAGTTTTGCCAATATGTGTTTTGTAGTGATCGATAGTTAAGCTATCAAGATGGTGATTACGGAGTATGTTTATGTCTCTAGTATACTGTTATGGGTTATGTAAATTTTGTAAAGGCGGTTTTTTTTTAGCATATAAGTAGGCGTTGTGTCCTGATTGATGTTTAAACTCTGGTATATCTTGTGGCGTTTTCTTAGGTCTGTTTTGGTCGCCTGCCGTTATGATTTCTCGGTGTATTTTTATCGATGTGCCAGTGTCGATGGTGGTGTGTGGCTGGCCTTTCGAGTAGTGTTGGGCGGTGTATGATGTCAGTGTGTTTTTGTAATTTCGCTCCAGTCTGTAGTTTATTGTAGTCTCAGGACTGAAGGTGGAAGGTATGGCGTATGGGTATAGTGATATACGGAGGATAACAGAGTATGTGGGCGGCAGCCCCGCATAGCGGTCCTTGGGATAGGGGTGGGGTGGGGTGGGAGTGTAGGTACTGGGGTCTGTTTGCTAAATACTAACAGGGTCTGGTCGCCTGAGCCATTTCGGGGTGAAACAGGTTTTGAAGTCGGGGCCAGAAATCTTAGGCGTTTTTTAATTGTGAACTTTTTGGTGACGTTGGCGGCCATGTGGGTCAATGGTATTGTGTTGAGGGCTGGGTGTTTGGCATTGGGGGAAAAGTCCGCGAGGAGGTAAACATGAATAGTGTGTGATTAAAAAAGTTTGTTGAGGCAGGCGAGTGGAGT
Organism: Chionoecetes opilio; assembly: GCA_016584305.1. NCBI lineage: Eukaryota > Metazoa > Arthropoda > Malacostraca > Decapoda > Majidae > Chionoecetes > Chionoecetes opilio. Next base: position 15,962 of record JACEEZ010009553.1, on the reverse strand, counting down.
GCGCAAACAACAAAATTCGCTATATATAGGATGAATTCCACCACCGTTCCACGGGGACACGAAAGCTGCTTTCCATTGGTCTGAGTAAAACCGCTACGCCCATCCCACCATTACAGAACAGCTCCATCCTCACGGCCTTCCGGGACCCTTCTTGTGTGCTTCAGATGTATAGGAATGGATTTTTCATTTGGCATATTTTTTTTACATTTATTGTATTTCTCTATCTTATATTTCAGTTCATTTCTACTGACATAATGTGTATTTTGGTCTTCAGTTTTTTGGAGCAGCAGCAGCGGCAGCACAGCAACAGCTTCCTGATGGGCTAATATGTGGTGCTTCTTCTGGTAACGGTGGATCTCACGGAGCGCCACAGTGCCTGGCCTATACCGGTGAGGTTTCTTGACACCCCCGGTGGCCGGGTCAGACTTGCGGAAAGCCTCCTAAAACCCTCACCGGTACAAGCCAGGCACTGTGGCACTCCGTCAGAGCCGCGGTTAAATAGCAGATGCCAAAATAGTTCTTCCGACTGAGTGACATAAGAATAAAATTACCTTGCCATAGTTTCCTTGAGTTGAATATGAATAGACAAAGAGAGTTCTCTCTCTCTCTCTCTCTGTCTCTCTCTGTCTCACTCTCTCTCTCTCTCTCTCTCTCTCTCTCTCTCTCTCTCTCTCTCTCTCTCTCTCTCTCTTAATCTCTCTCTCTCTCTCTCTCTCTCTCTCTCTCTCTCTCTCTCTCTCTCTCTCTGTAAATTACAAAATACGCCAAAATTTTTATATCCTTTATAGATAACAAGTCAAAAAAATGAAGGTATTAAAATAAGTTAAAAAAATATATAAAAAGAAAAAAATATATATATATATAAGAAAAAATAAAAAAAATTAATATGACATTAAAAATTAATAAAGTAATGGTTTTGGGGGGGATACTTATACATAATAACTTATATATATAACGGCGGATTTCACAGAGTGCCACAGTGCCTGGCCTGTAACGGTGAGGTTTCTTGACACCCCCGGTGGCAGGTGCAGACTTGCGAGCCGCCTTCGTGGCCAGCTGCTTGCGGGCCGCCTTGCCACCAGATTTCCGTGCAGTCTGCTTGGTGCGAGCCATAGTGACGACGAACACAAACTCTTGTTGGAGTATGTTTGACGAAACGCGAATCAGATTCAGAATATAAAAAGAGAAAGCAGGAGATGGGGAAGTGGTGGGGACAGTTAGCAGAATAGATGGGTGAGAGAAAGGCGGCGCAACAAAATGTCGCTATATATAGGGAGGAATTCCACCACCGTTCACGAGAACACGAAAGCTGCTTTCCGATTGGTCTAAGTAAAACTCGCTACGCCCATGTCCACCATTACAGACAGCTCCATCCTCACGGGCGTCGGACCCTTCTTGTGTGATTCAGATGTATAGGAATGGTTATTTCAATTGGCTTTTTTTAGCATTTATTTATTTCTCTATATTATTTTCAGTTCATTTCTACATGACTTGGGTATTTGTCTTCAGTTTTTGGCAGCAGCAGCAGCGGCAGCAACAGCAACAGCTTCCTGATGGGCAATTGTGTGCTCTTCTGGTAACGGTGGATCTCACGGAGCGCCACAGTGCCTGGCCTATACCGGTGAGGTTTCTTGACACCCCCGGTGGCCGGGTCAGACTTGCGGAAAGCCTCCTAAAACCCTCACCGGTACAGGCCAGGCACTGTGGCACTCCGTCAGAGCCGCCGTTACCAGAAAAGCACAGAATTGCTCATCCCAGGTCCCTAATATATAATTATATATGTATATGAAAAGAATTGAGAAAATGGCCACAACATCTCCGCGTGTTTCCCAGGGGGTCGGCCAAAAACC
>JACEEZ010009553.1:0-13656 GCA_016584305.1 Chionoecetes opilio | reverse complement strand
GCTCATTTGGATGGCGTTGGCACTAGTACGGTGAGAAATGATTTTTTTCAAATGACGCTCGTTCTATCATTATTATTATTATTATTATTATTGTACCTAGCCCACCTTATCATATGCTGCCCCCCCCCCCCTCTACTAGCCACAACATTACCCAGACACCTCCTAGTCAGTTATCGTTGTTCATGAGACATAAATTTTCATATATATTCCGGTATCATTCCATTTTCTAGATGAACACCGAATTCACTTTGGTGGACGAAACTATTTTTTTCTGCTGAGTTTTGATGCGTTTGGAATGCATCTGCTGGTTACCGTTTATAGCGCAAAATATATTAATAAGTTTTGTTTTTAGCTAAACATTGATGCCAGTATAGATTGTTGCCAGACTCCCCCCCCCCCCCGGAAAATATGGTAAATCCTCCTCCCCCCCAAATTCCCCCAGAACTCTGTAAAATTATCCATACATGAATTTTTGCCATTTACTTAATCATTCGTTAAGTTATTTAATAAGCGATAAACACACTATAATTGTTATATCTATTTCCACTCCTACGAATTATAAGACAAGGGTTTTACGAAGCCTTAATTCCCGCCAAATATACTCCTTCTTAACACATCATCACCATTATGGCCTGAGGACGTAAGGCTCATTATACGCGCTAATCCCACATCCCGCCAAATATTCGTGGCGCGGCAACACCTCGTGCCTCGTGTCTACCAAATAATTTCATGCCAAAATAGTTCTTCCGACTGAGTGACATAAGAATAAAATTACGTTGCCATATTTTCCTTGAGTTGAATTTGAATAGACAAAGAGAGTTCTCTCTCTCTCTCTCTCTCTCTCTCTCTCTCTCTCTCTCTCTCTCTCTCTCTCTCTCTCTCTCTCTCTCTCTCTCTCTCTCTCTCTCTCTCTCTCTCTCTCTCTCTCTCTCTCTCTCTCTCTCTCGCTCGCTCTCTCGCTCGCTCTCTCTCTCTCTCTCTCTCTCTCTCTCTCTCTCTCTCTCTCTCTCTCTCTCTCTCTCTCTCTCTCTCTCTCTCTCTCTCTCTCTCTCTCTGTCTCTCTCTCTCTCTCTCTCTCGCTCTCGCTCTCGCTCTCGCTCTCGCTCTCGCTCTCGCTCTCTCTCTCTCTCTCTCTCTCTCTCTCTCTCTCTCTCTCTCTCTCTCTCTCTCTCTCTCTCTCTCTCTCTCTCTCTCTCTCTCTCTCTCTCTCTCTCTCTCTTTAATTTACAATATACGCCAAAAGTGTCATTACCTTTATAGATAACAAAAGTAAAAAAAAAAGAAGGTATTAAAATTTTTTTTTTTTTTAAATTATAAAAAAATAATTATATATATGTATATATATATAAGATTAAAAAAAATAAAAACAATAAAGGTATTTAATTATGAAAAAAAAAACAAAAAAAGGTATTCGGGGAATATTTACTACAACACACAATATCCACATCGCCCATACCCCCGTTTTTTCATTCTCGCCAAACTGGTTGATAATAAAAAAAAAATGAGTGATTAAATATGAGACGAAAAATATTGTTGTCACCAGGTACAATTTTTTTTTTTAAACTGACATCATTCGCGCACATTTTCAGCAGAGATAAGTTTCTCTATTCATCTAAAAAAAGTATATAGACCGTTTCTCGTAATTAAGCTTAGTTTTGGAATAATAGTGCTTCAAAAGGTGCCTCTGCATGATTGTTTCGTGTAAAAGTCCATATTTAAAGCACTTTAATTTTAAGACTATTTTACTATAGTTTACATGAAACCCTGTGCCCAATTATGTTAGACAATAGATAAGTTCAGTAAAAAAAGATTCACTACTGTTCATTATTAGTCTATTGTGTCCTAGTGACTTAATAGTGGTAATAATTGCAGGTGATATGTTCACCCCCTAAATACTCTACTCAAATATTGCTGCGGCAATAATTCAAGGCTTATATTTCTTTCAATTTTTGGGTAAAATAACAAATTAATATTTAATTTTTTGTAAATGCATATAATTGTAGGTATGAGAGAGAAGACATAGGTATATTTTATTTAATTAAGTTTATTTTGTGTTTAGTGATACGGAGCTTTAAATGCCATATATATATATGTGGTGGGGGTTTTTAAATACTATTATTATAAGCATCATTATTATTTATTTATTATTAGATTTTTAAAATTTTTTTATCAATATGATTTATTTATTATTATTTAGTTATTTATTTATTATTATTATTATTATTATTATTATTGTTATTATTATTATTATTGCTTTTTGACGCACTTCGGTTACGTGTTATATAGAGGGCTCCCGGTGTCAGGAGGAAAAACGGAGAGAGCACCAGCGTGCGCCCCAATCAGCATGTGAATTCTCAAAGGCAGCCAGATCCTGAGTAATACCGAAGAGTATATATCTAGAAATTGGAGTAATGCAAGCCCAAACAAATAAAATTTTTTTTTTTTTTTGTTTTTTTGGTCATAAACCATCAACAGCATCATCATCATCTTATTATTATTATGTTTATTCTATTATTCTTATTATTATATATTATTATTATTATTATAATAATAATAATATAATAATATAATAATAATAATAATACATATAATAATAATATAATAATATAAATAAATAATAATAATAATGATGATGAGGGATGCTTTTGATGGTTTGATGAAAATTTGATTTGGGTCTGCATACTCCAATTTTTATATCTATATCTTCGGTTTACTCAGATCTGGCTGCCTTTGAGAATTCACATGCTGATTTGCGGGCTCCCTGGTGGCTCTCTCCGTTTTCCTCTGACCCGGGAGCCCTCATATACACTAAGAGTGCGTCCCAAAAGCAATAATAATAATAATAACATAATAATAATAATAATAATAATAAATAAATCAAATAATAAATATAATAATAAATCATATTGATATAATAATACTAATATAATAATGATGATATAATAATATAATTTTACAAAAAAATCTATATATAGGCCATATTTTAAGCTTTATAAACAACAATAAACTTCATGTTCAATTAATAATATACTATGTCATACCTTCAATTATATGCTTCTACAAAAATAAATATATAATTTTGTATTTACCCAAAAATTGAAAGAAATATAAGCCTTGAATTATTGCCAGCAGGCAATATTTGAGTAGAGTATTTTAGGGGGTGAAATTTTATCACTGTCAATTATTAACCACTATTTAAGTCACTGGGACACAAAAGACTAAATAATGATACAGTTAGTGAATTCGTTTTACTATGACAGACTATCTATTGTCTCAATTGGTAGTCTTCATGTAAATATAGTATATTCCTTAAAATTAAAGTGCTTTAATTATGGACTTTTACACGAAACACATCATGCAAGGCACCTTTTGAGCACTCATTATTCCAAAACTAAGCTTTAATTGAGAACTGTATGTACTTTTTAGATTAATAGGTAAACTATCTCTGCTGAAAATGTGCGCGAAATGATGTCAGTTTAAAAAAAAAAAATTGTAGGTGCCACAATATTTTCGTCATATTAATGCACTCAATCTTTTTTTTTTTATTATCAACCAGTTTTTTTGCGTAGAATTCAAAAACGGGGTATGGGAGTGGAATATTTTTTTGAGGGGGGGAGGGGGGAGGATATAAATATCCCCTCATAACCTTTTTTTTTTTTTTTTTTCATATTAAATGACTTTATTTTTTTTATTGTTTTAATCCTATATATATATACATATATATAATTATTTTTTTATAATTAAAAAAAAAAAATTTTAGTACCTTCTTTTTTTTTTACTTTTGTTATCTATAAAGGTATGACACTTTTGGCGTATATTGTAAATTCAAGAGGAGAGAGCAGGAGAGAGAGAGAAGAGAGAGAGAGGGAGAGAGAGAGCGAGAGAGAGAGAGAGAGAGAGAGAGAGAGAGAGAGGAGAGAGAGAGAGAGAGAGGAGAGAGCAGAAGAGGAGATATGAGGCGAGAGCGAGAGCGAGGAGCGAGAGCGAGAGCGAGACGAGAGAGAGAGGAGAGAAGAGAGAGAGAGAGAGAGAAGAGCAGAGAGAGAGAGAGAGAGAGAGAGAGATAGGGATAGAGAGAGAGAGAGAGAGAGAGAGAGAGAGAGAGAGAGCGAGCGGGAGAGAGCGAGCGAGAGAGAGAGAGAGAGAGAGAGAGAGAGAAGAGAGAGAGAGAGAGAGAGGAGCGAGAGGAGAGAGAGAGTAGAGAAGAGAGAAGAGAGAGAGAGAGAGAGAGAGAGAGAGAGAGAACTCTCTTTGTCTATTCAAATTCAACTCAAGGAAAATATGGCCACGTAATTTTTTTTTCTTATGTCACCAGTCCGAAGAACGATTTTGCAACTGAAATATTTGGTAGACACGAGGCACGAGGTGTTGCAGCGCCACGATGATTTGCGGGATGTGGATTAGCGCGTATAATGAGCCTTACGTCCTCAGGCCAATAATGGTGATGATGTGTTAAGAGGAGTATATTTGCGGGAATTAAGGCTTCGTAAAAACCCTTGTCCATTATAATTCGTAGAGTGGAAGATAGATACTCAACAATTATGTGTGTTTATCGCTTTTTAATAACTTAATGAATGTTAAGTAAATTGGCAAAAATTCATGTTGGATATTTTACAGAGTTCTGGGGAATTGGGGGAGGAGGATTTACCAATGTTCCCGGGGGGGGTGAGTCGGCACAATCTATACTGGCATCCAATGTTTAGCTAAAACAAAACTTATTAATATAATTTTGCGCTATAAACGGTACCAGCAGATGCATTCGGTCCAAACGCACAAAACTCAGCAGAAAAAATAGTTTCTCCACAAGTGAATTCGGTGTTCATCTAGAAAAATGGGTAATGATACCGAATATATATGAAAATTTAGTCTCATGAACACGAGTAACTGACTGGAGGTGTCTGGGTACTGTTGTGTGCTAGTAGGGGGGGGGGGGGGGGCAGGCATTATTGATAAGGTGGGCTTAGGTACAATAATAATAATAATAAAAAAAAAAATTTTAAATAAAAAAAAATTTTGATTGGAGAACGAGCGTCAATTTGAAAATATACATACATGTTCTTCACCGTACCGTAGTGCCAACGCATACAAGATGAATTCCCGCTTCCTCGTCCGATCAGCGAACTTAAGCATCTTTGGTCTGTTAGTACTTGGATGGGGACCGCCCTGAACACCAGATTTGTTGCATTCCAATCTTTTTCATATACATATATAAATATATAGTAGGGACCTGGAACTGTCCGCTGATACGAATTCTCGCCGCCGTGGTCGGGTATTCCATCCAGTTCTGTCTATTACAGGATCCTAATATACTATATACTTTATTTAGTTTGACCTTTTCTGCATTTCTGTGAAGGAAATACCAATACTAATCTGATCAGTTAGATACCATGTCCAGGTTAGGGTTAACATTTTTCTACTGTCGGCGAGAGTTTGTAGGTTGGTGTTTTCGCGAGATTTCTTGTCGCACAGTTTCATCTCTCTCTCTCTCTCTCTCTCTCTCTCTCTCTCGTCTCTCTCTCTCTTTCTCTCTCCTCTCTCTCTCTCTCTATATATATATATATATAATAATGAGCAATTTCTTGCTTTTCTGGTAAACGGCGGCTCTGACGGAGGTGACCACATTGCTGGCCTGTAACCGTTGAGGGTTTTAGGAGGCTTCCGCAAGTCTGACCCCCAACCCGGGGGTGTCAAGAAACCTCACCGGTATAGCCAGGCACTGTGGGCGCTCCGTGAGATCCCCCGTTAGTAGACGACGCAACACAATTGCCCATCAGAAGCTGTTGCTGCTGCTACTGCGGCTGCTGCTGGCTGCTGCTGCTGCCACAAAACTAAAGCAAAACCCAAGTCATGTAGAAACTGAAAACTTGAAAATTAATATGAAAATAATAAATGCTTAAAAAAAAACAACCAAATGAAATTAACCATTCCTATACAATCTGAACACACACGAAGGGTCCGACGCCCGTGGAGATGTGAGCTGTCGTGTAATGGTGGCGATGGGCGCAGGTAGTTTTACTTGAACCAATCGGAAAGCATCTTTCGTGTCTCGGGAACGGTGGTGAATTCCTCCCTATATATAGTAGCGACATTTTTGTTCGCGTTATGTCAAACATACTCAACAAGAGTTTGTTTCTCGTCAAATGGCTCCACCATAGCAGACCGGAATTCGCCTAGGGTACAGTTCTGTCACTGACAATCTCTGGTGCAAGGCGCTCCCAAGCAGCATGCCCGAGGCGGCTCGCAAGTCTGCCCCTGCCACGCGGGGGGTGTCTACGAAACCTCACCGTTACAGGCCCAGCACTTGGCACTCCGTGAAATCCGCCGTTACCAGAAGAGCACAGAATTTGCTGCATCAGGAAGCCTGCCCCTTCCAGCGCCTTGTGCGTGAGAATTTTGCCCAGGATTTCAAGACCGACCTCCATGCTTTCAGTCTTCTGCCGTCATGGCTCTGCAGGGAAGCTTTCTGAAGGCCTACCTCGTGGGTCTCTTTGAAGACACCAAACTGTGTGCCTCCACCTAAGCGTGTGACCAATCATCCAAAGGATATCCATCTCGCTCGTCGCATCCGTGGAGAGCGTGCTTAAGCGTCATCATCGTCCTTTGTCAAAAAGACAAAACAAACCTATCTAGGCCCTTCTCGGGCCAAAAATATTCTACACGAGAGATATTTTGATCAGACATGGAGAGAATAATGTAACTAACTATAAGCGTCTCCCTAAGTGAACGTTTATTATCATTATTTTTATTGTTTGTTTTAATTCATTTTTTTCCCATGATATAAAAGTGTGCGAACTAAGCCCAATGTATTATATATATATTTATTATATAAAGCTTGTATATATAGTCTTTCAGTGTAGGTGAGTACATTACTACATAAGACTTTTAGATTTGAAACACGCGCACTAACGAATATGCCATTGGTCTAAATTACCATGGCAGAACGACTCTTAAACTATAGTAGTCTAGACATAATTTGTCCCAGTGTAACTTGGACATATATAGAAGTGAAAATGGTTGGTGGACCAGAATATAGCTATAATATTATGTTATATGTAACACCCTGGTGATAACAAGGCATCGCATAGAAATGACGAGCCCCATAAGTGATTATGTTACTTCCTCCAGTCCCGTCTATAGCTTCTCTTTCGCTGTAGAAATTGTGGCTCCATTGGAGCGTTTTATGCAAGATCTTCTCCACCTTCAGCAGGTTGCAACCTTAATTGGTTGCCTTACTTGGGAGGTGTATTTGGTGACAGCCTTGGTACCTTCAGATCACAGCGTGCTTTCGATCACCGGGCAGTAGGAGTCTGACGGCATTTGTATTCCCGGCTGGTGATATGGATCGCGTGTTGTAATGATCCAGGCGAGAAGCCTCGGCGCGATGCGCTCAAGATGTCGTTGACGAAAGAGTTCATGATGGGACCAATGGCCTTGGAAGATGACGGCCGTGTCGGGGTGGACCTGCTTCAACACCTTGTAGATAGTAGATCGAGTAGCTCTCCTTCCTCCTGCGCTTTCTTCTTCTTTGTCACCCTTGGCGTGGCCTTCTGGGCCGTTGCCAGCCTTCTTGGCCGCTTTCCCTGAAGCTTTGTGGAGGCACATGATGATGCTGGTTGCTTGTCTGACTCAGCAAAAATTTGGTTTGGCTGCATACTCCAATTTTTATTATATACTCTTCGCTTACTCATGTATCAGGCTGCTTTGAGACACTCCCATTTTGAATTGCGCGCTGGTGCTCGCTCCCGTTTCCTCTGACCGCGGGAGCCCCCTATCTATAAGGGAGGTTGGCCGTCCATTGCAGGATACACGGCGGCCGGGATCGCCTACCAACCAACTAGTAAATTTTGTCCAACCCCACGCTAGTCCCCATCACATCATCGGTTCTGGGACGTGGCGCTAGATTTAGAACGGGAGGCAGAGGTGACGGCAAGATAACACAAACGCTTCATCATCGTCTCCCCTGAGATTGAGATAGCGCCTGGGTTTCTGCTCTAGGCTGGACTTGCAGGTTTCCCGGTGCTGGTGCTCAGTAACTAACAATTATACACGATAGGTGTCCCCGTCATTGCAAATTTTTTGAGGTGTTATAGTGGACCACGCGCCTACTTTATCATCTGGTGGCGGCGAGGGCTTGCTTCACCTTAAAGAGCCGTGTACTTGGCGGACATGTCCATAGGAGTACCCTAGGTTGGCGTTGCTGAATGTCACTTGATGAGCGTACCTGTCCCGCATACCAAGGCAGCTAGGCCAGACGTGACAACAAGAAGACTTGCATCATCCCTCGTCACCTACAGTTTGGCAATCCGCAACGACGAGGATCCTCTAACAAGCTCGGCGTGACCATTGCAAGGCGGTGTGCTGCCCAACATCCAGGCAGTGCGCCTTCCCAAGAAACAGAGAAGAAGTAAAAGGCACACCAGTTCCTTTCATAAGACCAGATAGTATACGGCTCCTATTAGGAGCCACAAGTATAAGTCTTGAGAGTATGCACGGACAAACTAGTGAGAATAATGTAACTAGCTCATACGATTTTTTTTTTTTTTCATGATTATGATGATACTAATCATAATAGTATAGTGGTAGATTCGTATAGGCGTGAGGCCATCATCTTGCACAAAGATTTTGAGAGCATCGTTTCATCTCCAAATGAAGTCACTGTCATTGTAACGGCAATGACCTGATGATACTTTTTTTGTTTGTCTAATTACTCCCTGTCGCACCCAGCAGCGGCAGGCGTAGTTAGTAGTTGTCAGGCCTAAATTCATACTCATATTCGTGACCCTTTTTATGTCCTTGCTCTTACTCACGTGGCTTAATATCTTATATACAGGCCCATAAAACACGGTGATAATGAAGTAAATCTTTTGAATAATATTTCTTAAACGTCATTGCAATATTTAAGAAGAAAACCAAGAACGAAAGAAAAACTAAGACCTTGGCCAACCACACACATACACCTTCAAGCAATGGAATGTTGACCTTTAACTAAAGGTCCGGGTTTATTTGTATCTATGTATGTACGCTTAAGAGACAGACGGTAGTGGAGAGATTAACCACCAGAAGCCATACAGAGTGCGTACTTGTGTCGCTTCAGGGCATACACTGAACGTCCATGCCGTGCGTCTTGCGCTTGGCGTGCTCGGTGTAGTTACGGGCATCCGATAACGTTCTCGAGGAACACCTTGAGCACACATCTGTCTCCTCGTAGATGAGCTCCAGAATGCCTTTACCCCCTCTGCGGGCTAGGCGACGGATGGCGGGCTTGGTGATGCCCTTGAATGTTTGTTCTCGCAGCACCTTACGATGAGCTTAGCTCCTCCCTTTCCGAGACCCTTGCCCTCCCTTGCCGCGTCCCAGGTTATGGTGTCATGTGCAGAGCGAGATTATAACCTTGCGTACGTTTTGGAGTTCTGGGGAATGTATGTAGTCAGAATCGAATAAAAGAGAAAGCAGGAGATGGGAAAGTGGGACAGGGAGAAAATAGGTGGTGAGAGAATGTCGCTCGGTTACAGGCTTTTAATGTTGGCTTTAGACGGTCGCGGCTCGGTAGGTCCGTCGTGTGACTTACCTCTGTATTTTCTACATGTTGATGTTATCTTCCTGGCCTGAGAGTGGCCATGGCTAAATCTTACCTTAAACGCCCTGCACTTGCATTAAATATACAACCACTTCATAAAAACTGGAAATGCTAGTTAGTACGGGGGGGGAAAAATGGGAAGACGCCGGACGTTGGGATGGCGCCATACGTAACGCGAGTTGTGGGGTGAAGGTAATGGATAAGAGTTCTGGCCAATCACCACCCAGCACCTATGTTCCAGTCCCTCCCTCCGACACCCTCCCTCCCTCCTTGTCCCTTCGGAGCATGCGTGGGTGTGCCTGCCTGCCTGGTGGGGGGGTTAAATCAAGGGAGATGGGGGGGGAGTTTTATTGGGGTTATATCGGAGGTTAGCCGCTTCCATCCCCCCCCTCAGAAAAATAGACGAGAGGGGGGAGATTGCTAATAATAAAAAAAAAAAAAATTCACAGGGACAAAATTTACTCGTCACTCTATAATGAACCCTTAATACTAGAAAACTAGTTACAAATATCTTTTCTTCCTTTTTTTGTTTTTTTTTCTCGGTCTCCACATACAGAATCTAGTTAACTAAAAAAAACTAGTTAACCTTATTCTTGTAACTATTCCCAATCTGTTTTAACCATTGCCAAATATTATAATTTATTGAGAATTATTTGTAGACTTTTTTTATATATCTATAGATTGAATACGTATATTTTTTTGGTATCTATAAGGAAATGGCCATTTTTTGCCTAAATGTATATTAGTACCCCTAAGGAATAATAGTTTTCTTTTAATATATCTTGTAAGTATTGCCAAATAATTAATTTATGTACTTTTTTATAGAGGAATTGAGATTATCTATACTGTAATTCGTATCATTTTTTGGTATCTATAAAGAAAAAAAACAAAGAAACGCAGGTTTTGCGTAAACGTTATTATTATAACCTTAAAGAATATTATTTTTTTTGTTTCTATCTTGTAAACTATTGGGCCAAATATTAAGTTAGGTTAGGTTGAGGTTGGTTAGCTTAGGTTTAGTTAGGTTGGTTGAGGAACTGGGTAGGATAGTTAGGCTCGGAATGGGTTCAGTTAGTTAGATTAGTTTAGGTTCGGTTCGGTTGATTGGGTTTTTGGGTTAGGTTAGGTTAGGTTTAGGAAGGGATTAGGTTAGGTTAGGTTTAGGTTAGGTTAGTTAGGCTAGGTTAGGTTATGTATTAGGCGTAATTATGGAGGTGGATATTAGTAGAATCGTCCACTTTATCGCGACCTCTGTGAATTTTTAAAAATTTAACTCATATAGCGTTTAGGTTAGGTTAGGATGGTTAGGTGGGTTGAGAAATGGGCTATGTTAGGTTTGGTTAGGTTAGGTTAGAATGGGGTTTTGGTTGGTGTGGTTTAGGTTGAGTTAGGAATGGGATAGGTTATGATGTTAGGTTGATCGTTGAAAATTGTCAATGGGTTAGGTTAGGTTAGTTTAGGAATGTGTTAGGCTAGGCTAGGTTAGGTTCAAGAATGGACTTCGGCTTAGGTTAGGTCGGTTAGGTTAAGGTTAAGGTAGGTTAGGTGTAGGAATGGGGTAGGTTTAGGTTTAGGTTAGGTTTAGGTTAGGTTAGGTAGAATGGGTTAGTTTAGGTTAGGTTTGGTTAGGTTAGGTTAGAATGGGTAAGGTTAGTTAGGTTAGGTTTGGTTCAGGTTGGTTTTAGGTTAGGTTAGGTTGTGAGGATGGGTTGGTTAGGCTAGGTTAGGTTAGGATGGATTAGGTAGGTTAGGTTAGGTTCAGGGTAGGTTAAATTAGGTTCGGTTAGGAATGGGATAGGTAACAGGTTAGGTTAGGTTAGGATGGTTAGGTTAGGTTAGGTTAAGGTTGGTTAGGTTAGAAATGGTCTCTCGGTTTTGGTTAGGTTTTAGTTTTAGTTAGGTTTAGGTTAGGTTAGGTTTGGTTAGGTTGGTTAGGTTAGGGTTAGTTAGGTTAGGAATGGCTCTAGGCTAGTTGGGTAAGGTTTAGGTTTAGGTTAGGCTAGGTTAGGAAAATGGGTTGGGTTAGGTTAGGTGTAGGAAGGTTAGGTTAGGAACTAAAAAAAGGGGGTTTTAAAAAAATTATTTTTTAAAATTAAAAAAAAAAAAATAATTTTTAAATTAAAGGAATGGGTTTTTTGTTTTTTTAAAAAATTATTTTGAATTTTTTTTTTTTAAAATTTTTTGGTTTGGGGAAATTTTTTGGGGAAAAAGGGATTTTTAAAAAAAAAGGGAAAGGGGGGGTTTAAAAAAAAATTTTTTAAAAAATTTTTTTAAAATTTTGGGGGGAAAAAAAAAAGGAATTTTGGGGGGAAGGGGGGGGGGGGAAAAAAGGGAAAAAAAAAAAAAAAAAATTTTTAAAAATTTTTTTGGAAATTTAAAAAAAAATTTTAAGGGGGTTTTTTTATTAAAAAATTTTTTTTTAAAAATAAAAATTTATTTATTAATTTTTTTTAAAAAAGTTTTTTAAAAGGGTCTTTTTTTTAAAAAATTTAAAAAAATTTTTTTGGGGTTTTTTTAAAAAGAAAGGGGGGTTTTTTCCAAAATTTTTTTAAAAATTTAAAATTAAAAAATTTAAAAAATTTAAAAGGGGGGGGTTAGGGGGGAAAATTTTTTAGGTGGGTTTTAAAATTAAATTTTTTTTATTAAAATTAAAAGGGGGTTTTTAAAAAATTTTTTTTAAAAAAAAAAAAAATTTTTAAAAACAAAAAAAAAAATATTTTAAAATTTTTTGGATTTAGGAAAAACCCCCCAAAATTAAGGTTATTTTAAATTTTTTTTTTTTTAAAAAAAATTTTTTTTATTATTAAGATTTTATTAATATTTTTATTTTTTTTTATTTTTTTTTTATATATATTTATATATATTATATTATTATATTTGATTATTAATTCCTATCAATATTATTATTTATTATTATTTAATTATTTATTTATATTATTATATTATTATTATTATTATTATATTATTATTATTGGTTAATCATTTTAGTTTAAATAAATTCAAGAATAAAGTAATATAATCACATGATAATTCCAATAATAATAAGTAAAGATTAATATAAAAATTTATAATAATAATAATAATAAAATAATAATTACTATAAAAATTTTAATAAATTAATAAAATAAAAATAATTTTTTATTTAATTTTATAAAAAATTTAAATTTTAATATAATTAATTTTATAATAATAATTAATATTTTTATAAATTAATAATAAAATAAATAATAAAAAATAAAAAATAATAATAAAATAAATAATATAATAATGTGATGAGAAATGATGTTAAAATTGAGGTTTTGATGAAATTTGTTTGGGTGCAACTCCAATTTTTTTCCTTTCGTTTAAGATTGGCCCCTTTAAACACTGTTTTTTTTTTTTCTTACCCAAACCCCTATATAAATAATTCCTTAAAAAGCAATAATAATAAATAATAAAATAATAATAATAAAATAAAATAAAAATAAAATAAATTAAAAATAATAAAAAAAAAAAAATAAATATAAAAATAATAATAATAAAATAATATATGTTTTAAAATTTAATATATTAAAAAAAAAAAAAAAAAAAAAAAAAAAGTGTTAAAGCGCGCAAATCTTAGCGATCGCACAAAAAAATTGGCATGGGTCGTTGGCGAACGAAAATTCAAGTTTAAACATTCAAATATTTTTCATTTAAATTTTTTTGGCGATCATTTTTTTCCCCCCTAGCCAGCCCCAGACAATATGAGATGATGAGATGATGATGTGCGTGTGCGATGAGGGGGGTTGGTTGAAAATCCCGGCTTGGGCGACACGGGGTGCTTGCAAGCTTTTTCCATTTGCAATTGATATAGAAAGTGGCTGAAATTACGGCCACCCTCTTATATAAAAGGGTTGCCCGGATAAAAGGGGAAACCGGTTGCGACCAATAACACTCCCCCCGGGGTTTTCAAAAAATTTCGGAGGGGTTGAAGTCTTCCCGGCAATTTGGGGGGTTTTTGGGCGAATATTTTCAGTTTTTTGCAATTTTTTTCAGAATTTTTTTATTTATTATAAATATATTTAATAAAAAATAAAAAAAATAAAAAAAAGGGGTTA